>JAWPHD010018409.1:0-40039 GCA_037043455.1 Cyrtodaria siliqua | reverse complement strand
AGAAATTCCAGAAAACCAGCAATTAACATGACTGTTTTCCCATTTGACTGCAAAATATTCAACTTCGTGCATATTGCAGTTTTTGTTTTGCTCTTTTCTGACTTTGATGAACACAAACTCTGTTAGTGAAGGACATTTTTAACAAAGGCATCTACTTTACTGATGCATAACTTTTGTATATTTTAAAACTTGTTTTGCTAATTTGTCATTACAACTTTTTGAATATTTCCAAAAACATACGTGCACACTTTCTTTTTTGACTCGGTATATATGTAATACGATCTATATATAGGGGGAGGGGGAATGAAAATTGTGTTCCTCCACTTTGAACTAATACATTAAGAGGACAGAAAGCTCACTTCTTCAAAGGAAGCAGGTTGAAATATTGTATTAACCTGGCAACATATAAAAGATCAACTGGTCTCACAACGTTCATAAAATTAAACATTTATTGATAAACCATACATGATATACAGTATTATATTAAATACCTTTAAAGGAAATATTAATGAAAACATAAGGTAGAAATAGACTTGCACATATAAAATGTAAATGGTCACCCTCACAACTTCTCATAATTTTGAATCTATAAAAATAATTAAAATGTGTATATTTATCAAGTTACGTAAATACAAGACAGTCAACAAAGGCGGTACAAAGGGTCGGGCTTTCATTATCTGATCTCCATCCCACACTCCTATCATTTTTCAATTTACTTTTTTAAACCCTTTTAGATCAATTTTTCCACCCCAATTCTACACAGTTAACAGAATGTTCATGTTTTTAACTCCTATATTTTGTACATTTGTCCCTTGTCACCCCCACACATTTTTCAATTTACTTTTTTAAACCCTTTTAGATGAATTCACCCCCCCCCCCCCCCCCCCCCCCCCTCAATTCTAAACAGTTAACAGAATGTTCATGTTTTTAACTCCTATATTTTGTACATTTGTCCCTTGTCACCCCCTGTTAGTTGTACATGTTTTTTTAGTTAATATTATACTAGACAAGTATTAGGCCATATTGCGTAAATGTGATATCAAACATAATCACATGTCAAATTACACTAAAATATTATGCTTAATGTTAGCAGTAATACAGAATAACATTAAAATATACGATAATATTGCTATGGAATAACCAAAATTAAAATAATGTCATTCATACTTCAATACACATATTTGTAAAAGAAATATTACACTTTACGAAAACATTTAGCCAAGAATATGCCAGAATACTACAACCTTCCATAATGAAGCCAATGTACATTAGTTTCTCCGAAAATGATCACGACAATTTAACTTCAATTTTTATTTGAAATTATTTCGGTTCTCAATTTTGGAACAATTGTTTTACATGTTCAACAGCAAAAATTAAAGCGTTCAAGTGAATTTGCATTCTAATTCTGTAAAAAAAAAATCCAACACATGCATATATACACACAGACTGATTGCGGTTTGACACAAAATAGTAATGAAATGTAAACGAAATGTGAATGATATGACTTACTATAAAGTACCATTATATTCCAAAAGTTTTTTCAGTCAATCAAATATTAATGGTCTTCTATTTTCCTCTCATGAATTCACAGCAAACAAAAGAAATTCTATTCTTTAAACATGAAACACCTGAACCAAACTTTTTTGAATTAATAAAATTAAATTAAAATAAGCCATTTAACATAAAGGGTGAGAGCCAATCAATCGTTAAATTCATAGACTTTTCACATGAATCCTACGCATAAAACCGTGCAACTGTCACTATAACGATAATCAACGTTCAAGCATTTATTACGTTTTAAAGACAATGAAATGAAATGGAAATGAAAACATGGCTAAAGCTAAAAAATTTACACAAAATTAAAATTAAAATGTGCTAAGACTATACGAAGACAATAAAAATTGCTTTGCTGCACATACAATAAATTGGTACTAAATGAAATACATGTTCCTGAAATACATGTACCCGGGATCACCTTGTTCATCACCTTGTTCTAGGAACACTTTCTGCAAGTATGTGAAAATGTGTATTTGATAATATTTACAAAATCCCACAAAACCACAACTTCATCTCTGTATGGTCTTAAAGGGACACATGGCATTCTTCAAAGTGCCTATCAAGTTAAATTTATCATCTTGCTTTATTAATCTAATATATTTCTTTCTAAATCTGCTGGTCTATAATTTAATACAATTTCTAGTTTTCATTTTTAGTTATTCTGCCTAAGCTTTAACCCTTTGCCCGCAATGAATGTATTAAGGACTGCCCTTTCTGTAAATTTAGACCATTCCATTTATGTGGCAAAGGGTGCTTTGCAGAAATGACTGCTGTGCAGCTGGACATTGTAAACCCTGATCAGCCTTACTCTCAGGCTGATCAGGGTTCACAATGGACGCAAAGGCTATTGTAGTCGCCATTAGCAGGCTAAGGGTTAAAATATGGTACAATATAATCAACAATTACTAACATGCTAAAACAATTTGCTTTGAATATTTATAACGATTTTCAAATATGTAAGTTATGTAGAAAAATTAATGGGATGCTGCAAGTTTTAAAAAATTCACGATTATCCTGTGTCCCTTTAATGCAGTAGATGTAATGACAGTTTTAATACATGTAGTCACGTCATTTGAACATACAAGCAGAAGTTATTCAACATTAGAAGGGTATTCCATGGAACACTTGTGTCACCTGACGTGTTTTCATCTCAGTCAGTAATGAGCTTGGTTAAATTGCAAGTTAAAGTTCTATGAAAAGGAGCAGAACTCTGCAACATTTAAGTTAAGTGTTATTATATTAGACATGTCTACCAACATGGCTCGAGGTTAGATGAAGATGAGTGTTTAGTTTTATGAACTAGGTCAAACACTTTTCAAGTTATATGGCCAAGGTAAGGTTGCAGGTTCAAGTGTGACGGACAAAATGGACAAAGTTATCTCTATGTGTCTGCCATGCTAAGCAGGCGACATAATAAATAAGTATACATGCACTCTGGATTTCTTTCCTGTCTTTGCACTACAATAATACAGTACAGCTTTTGTTTTACCCTAAAAACGGAGGAACAAATCAAGGTATAAAAGATATTTCCAGTAAAATCAAAACCCTTTCGCATACTTCGGCAATGATTCATTCTTTGTGTCAACGTTCATAATTTACAACCATTTTAGCAATGTTTTCCATTCCGACACCAAATCAACATTATCTCGATAAAGTCAAACTGATGCCTCACACGAAGCTGTGAAAGCAAACAGCATCATTCAGAGACCGAACAAATAATACTTCTATCATTAGTATTAATAACTGTATGTAGTAGTTATTATGTCGTTCAACAAGCAACTAAGTGCAGTAACTCACTCTATCCTGAACATTCGATAAAACACAACCCCTTAATACCATTCAGACTAGTTTTAGGCATAAGCTTTTGAACAGTTTATATCGACGGAGGCATGGTTAACAATATTAATATGCTCTAACCAAGACATAGGCAATCCAGCAACCTGGCAGGGGGCATCGAAATCTGAACACAAAGAAAAGTTTGAAGCAAAATGCACTAAAAATCATTGCAACAAGTACTGCGTCTATTTATGACTGTATAAGGCAAGAAAAGTCATCTACGTCGAGGCCGTCACTTCCTCACCATGCCCATTTTCAATGACAATGACAGGTTTCTGTTTCTGGAGAGCGGGATCATCGTCGACAATCACTGTTGTGGTCTCGACGGTCTGCTCTGTGATTTTCAACTCTACGACCTTAGTGATGATCTCAGTCTGCAAGATATAATAAGAATATTGAAGTCACATGCTGTTTTATAATACTAGTATAAGATAGATGACACTAGGAAATTGTTGAACCCAATAAAACAAGCAAAAACAGCAGACTTTGCTGGAATATTAGCAAGTTGACTCACACTGGCCCCAGAAGTGTTGTTTACAAATAAGGAGAAGCATTGGCCAGACAAGTTTACAGACGTGAAGTCAATCCAGAGAATGCCGAGAAATCTTTCCATTCGAGTTTACTACTGAGGTATATCATGCATGTTTAACCATTACGTTTGATAATGAAGCTCACTATATACTAAGTAGATTAATTTAAATGCATATCGGGGTCATTTTTATAATTGTTCTTTCCTCCAAATTAAACTAGAACTATCACTGAAGGTGATGAATACCCACACTTAAATTCTAAGTCAAACAAAGGGCTATAATCCTGTAATTAATTAGGCAATCAACAATGAGTGATGTAGAGGGACATAAGGTCATCAGTTGTTATGTGTATACGAAGTTTGGGAACAAACGTTCAAAACTGTTTGATAAAAATGTGTTACGGGACGCGACAAAACTGTTATGCGATGACATGTTACGGACAGCACAATTCATATATAGCCCCCACTTCAGTTTGTGAAAGCGGGGCTATAATTACATATAAGTGGAAAGAACCTGATGTACATGTATATTTCAAAGAAGCCAGATTTCGTATTTTATCTAGTGCTGAAATTGTGCTTATATATTATTAGTAAATGATATGAACTAACTAACTATTGCCCATGCAGTTGATGGCCAGTCTATTAGTTTTGAGCATATCTTAAATCTTGCTCATAACAATTGTCGTACAATGATATAGCAGTTGAATTTCTAAGACCATAAAACGCATGCAAAACAAAACATCTACTCAGTTTAACATGTTCAGCGTAACTAACATGTGCAGCTTAAGACGTACGGCAACATGATAATACATTGAGAGTGATGTTGGCGATACATTGAGTGTGTGTAATGATGATATGAGTGAATGGTGATGATGATGCAATGAGAGAGCGAGTGATGATGATGACGATACAATGAATAGTTAGTGACGATGATGATACAATGAGAGCGAGTGATGATGATGATACAATGGGAGCGTGATGATGATGATACAAGAGCATGAGTGACAATGATGATATAATGGGAGAGCGAGAGACGATGAAAGAGTGAGTGTCAATGATAATACAAGGAGTGAGTGATGCAGATGATGATACAATGAGAGTAAAAATGATGATACATTGAGAAGCGAGTGACGAAGTTGATACAATGATGAGTAATGATGATGGTTGATACAATGAGTAAATGATGATAAAATGGGAGAGGGAGTGATGATGATCCAGAGAATGAGTGATGATACAATTGGAGTGAATTGAATTGAATTGGGTTTTAAGGTGCACCAACACATGAAAGGTTATATGGCGCCTAACAGGCATGAACATGCCAGGCTCATCCTCCATGTACATCGAGATTAAATATGGAGCATGGGCCTAGGACTTTCTCACCCTGAACTGCAAGGTTGCTGCAAATTCTATTGTAGACACTCCATTTATGCTGGAGCCACATTTATTGTTTTTCTGCCACTGCTCTTAGTGATGTGAGCAAGATGGCACCTGAAATAATGCAGGAGTCATGATGAAGACCTTTAATGAGCATGAACAAAAAATGACAAAATGAATATGAATGGGGAGTCCTACCCCTCTGCATGCGACGGTGTGTTTGCAGTGGTTGTATTCTACCCTGGCAACCACAAATGGAGTGAGTGAAGTTGATGATACAATGACATCGATGACGATACATTGAGAGAGTGATGATGATACAATGTGAGAGAGTGATGATGATACAATGAGTGAGTGAGTGCCAGGTATTACTAGCAGGGAAAGCAATGGTGACAAACAGCCAGTACATGTATGATGTTTCTATGATTATTTAACACAGACTACTACCGACAACATTATGTACTGGAAATATATGCACAACGTCTGTACTTGAACAATGCAATAAATTATGCTATTTTTCAATGATCAGTTTTGGTTTCACCAATGCACTTGCATTACTTTTTGTCTCTGTTTCCAAACTAAAAATATTTTGTATGGCAAAAGCAGTGCCAAAAATACAGTTTTGAAAATATTTTCTGCATCACAAAGGCAAAATATTATTGAGACGATAATATTGTGAGAAACTAATATTTGACTAGATGGTTGCAACATATCGAGCTGACCGGGGTCAAGGTCGTCACTAAGACTTACTTTTGATAGTAATATATACTGGTTTCAATATGGTTCTACTAATAAGTCGTCAAGCTGTAAACCCTACAATGTCGTATGCCTTATGGGAGTAAGGGACTGCATCATTCTGACTGCCCTAACACACTGATCCATGCCAGATGCAAAGCGTGCTGGATGTAGTAAACAGCCAATCTAATAGGGTTATTTGTTTTTATTAACATTACCAATATATTATATATATATTATATATAGTGTTGTTTTTATTTACAATATAAGGTATCACATTGTGTTAACTGTTTTTATTTACTGTTACAATATCAATATAGTATATACTCAGTTGCAAAAGAAACTGGACACTGAACATTTTACTTTACACCCTATCCTCTTTATTAAGCGACAGTCCCTTGATTCGACATATTGAAAAACAAATTACAACATATTAGCAAATGATAAAAACTTTGGTACCAAACATGGCAAATTCATTTTGGAATTTGTCAATTTAATTCTAAAAAAAATATTATACAATTAAATCTAAACAAAACTCAGTGTCCACTTTCTTTTGCAAATGAGTATATGTAATATATAAGGTATTACATGGTGTTATTTGTTCAATATCAAATTAGTATATGTAGTGTAGTTTTTTATAACACCAAGGTATTACATGGGTATTATTTGTTCTTTACCATACCTATATATTATGTAATATACTGAGACGTCCCCAACTTTACTCATAGATTTAGACACAATGAAAAAAATTTTAATCTTATATGCCAATACCTTTGTTAAAGGCCAGCACTGTCATGAAAACAATTTTCCTTGAATCAAACTTGTGGGCAAATTTACTCCCCTTTAAACAGCATTCCGAGTCTTGTGGATTAACTTTAACGCAGTTTTGTTGTATTGAAATAAACAGAGAATGACCTCATCACCACAAAAACAGAAAAGACGCTGATCTGTTCTCATTTTTGCGCCATACAGCTTTCAAGAACAAATATTTTCAGATTACCTCCCTTTATAATAAAAATATAGTGATTTCGCAATTTGAATAAAACATGTTTTAGCAGCAACGGACAAACTTTGGTTTTTGATGATATTAATATTGATCAGAATGATTGAGTGATAAGTATCAAATGATGAATTTGTATCTAGAGTGGTGTGCAAATCACAGCTTAAAAGAGGGACGTTTCTATTTTTGCTGAGTATATATAAGGTATTACATGGTGTTATTTGTTAAATACCAAATTATTATGTGTAGTGTTGTACCAAATTATTATGTGTAATGTTGTACCAAATTATTATGTGTAGTGTTGTACCAAATTATTATGTGTAATGTTGTACCAAATTATTATGTGTAATGTTGTACCAAATTATTATTTGTAATGTTGTATCAAATTATTATGTGTAATGTTGTACCAAATTATTATGTGTAGTGTTGTACCAAATTATTATGTGTAATGTTGTACCAAATTATTATTTGTAATGTATCCAATTATTATGTGTAATGTTGTACCAAATTATTATGTGTAGTGTTGTACCAAATTATTATGTGTAATGTTGTACCAAATTATTATGTGTAGTGTTGTACCAAATTATTATGTGTAATGTTGTACCAAATTATTATGTGTAATGTTGTACCAAATTATTATGTGTAGTGTTGTACCAAATTATTATGTGTAATGTTGTACCAAATTATTATGGTACCAAATTATTATGTGTAATGTTGTACCAAATTATTATGTGTAGCATTGTACCAAATTATTATGTGTAATGTTGTACCAAATTATTATGTGTAGTGTTGTTTTTATTTACAATACCATGTAGGTAGTGTTGTTTTCATTTCCAATACCAAAGTATTACATGGTGCATTTGTTGTTACAACACCTAGTGTTACACTCTAATCAATATTTATTTACACTATTATAGTACAGGTTAATGATGAATAGCATACATGTCTTAATCATTTTTCTGTTCAAAAGAATCCAATGCAATTTAAGGAATCCTGCGATTTCTGTTAATACGTGTTTTATCAACAATACAGTTGTACATATACATAACAATGGCTACGGCATACAAGTCTCACCTCTACAGTTTGCTGGGACACCTTCGTTTCATCTGATATGTTGGTCTGCGTGGGTGCGTCTGTGGGAACAAGAAACATATACAACACACGCTTAGCGGTACACAAACAACAGAGCCTGCTGCGCACTAAAAATAATGTCTGCAGCTTAAAATCGCTACTTTGGTGCAAAGGCCAGAAAAACTGAAATTATTCCGAATCTGAATTATTTTCTTATGATATATACAACAAAGAACACTGAATCTGGAAAGACTGAAAAAATTATCTTCAAGTCTAAATTTTTCGTTTAAAACAAAGATTAAAGGAATTAAACACAAGCTGTAAGCATAACTCAGGGTTGGCTAATAATAAGATTATAAAAGCTTAACAATTTATTAAAATAAATTAAGTGTATAACCCTGTAACAGGTGTCAAGCTAGGAGCCTCGGGTAAACATGCATCAACTACAGGATAATGCCACGGTTAAACAGATTTCTCAAACTTTTCAAATCACCATTTGAAATGTTTTCCCTCCGACATCAAATCCACATAATCTCGATAAACTACTATAGAAGCAGTAAAAACGACACTACAACCATTCACTTCTACATCTACTGCGACTATTCGTATGTGTTGTGCAAAAATTTCCAGTAAAATCTCTAACTTCTATCTTAATCAGAAAAAACTACTACCATCTGCATGACTTTGTATTATGATGATGATGATGATGATGATGATGAAGCATGGTAAATAACTGATAAAAGCAAGCAAGCATCTGTTATGATCGAGTTAGATCAAGCGTATGATATGATTAAGATGAGCAATGCAGGTTAGGGTGATTAGTGAGCATGCAGAAAACCACCGGACACCCACAACCTGGATATAGAACTCATGCACTCTAATCACTTTATGCATACATCACAATCACAGTACAGTACAAGGTATTCTGACAATTCATCGGAAAACATCTCATTAGTAATCTGTACTTTTGTAAATATGGATTTATTCTCATATATAGCAATCTGTTTACAAATCTTTTCATTTGTGGTACAAAAAAAGCAGTTAAAACTCTTGTATCCAGGTTGTGATTTATGGTTCCAAGACTGCAAAAAAAGTGAACAACTTAGAAGTGACGATTACCTCCTCCCCCTATGATGGCCTCTGATGTTGATTCTGGTGACGAAACTGTGGTTGCATCGGTAACTGCTGCCTCAGATACATTACTTATGACACTAGTGTCGCCTGTATGGTCAATGCTGAATAATAGGGGGGTGTTTATTAAAAGTTCCGGGTTATAATAAAGGATAATTCATGGTTACATTCTCTGGAGTACATAAATGTGTGACATACAAATACAAGGGACATCTACTACATATAGAGGATCTTACATTTGTGCTCATTCATTACTGAATTTATTAAACGAGTTGGCAATATGATATAATGTGAGGCTCTTGATGAGCATTATATCATTTTTGCGAACAAGTTTAATAAATTCAATAATGAATGAGAACGAATGTTAAGATTCTATTTATTACATAACTCACATATCGACTTTTATTGCATTTTGCCTGTCGCTTTAACACGCAAAACCAACATAAACCGTGGGAATTGGATCATAGTCATTATCGTTGGTTTTTTTTGACAATGCATACTAGGCTTATTTGCATACTTATATAACTAATGGTATATCGAAAATATAGAATGGTGTTATTCCACTCTTACACCGTGTTATGTGATAAGCAGGTTATTGAATTTGAATGGTGAACTGTTTTATCTTTTTTGAGTTAAAAGGTCAATAAGTTTGTGAGCCATACGAGGCAAAAAAAAAAAAAATTCTTAAAATTCAATGACCCATTGCATACATGTATTGATCGTCATTCATTTTCATTTTTGTGCAGAACACAGTACAGGACCCCCTGGGAGCTAAAACATTTTTTTTCTAGATGTCATTTGTTTATTATTTGAAAGTCTCTTCTTATTCCTTAACTACATGCAATATGAGACCTTTACTACGTGCAATACGATATAAACACCAAACAGGAGAATATGAAAGTATACAATAAATACAACATACTTTACTGATGTCATCATTAACAAAGTACCCAAACAATGATCCACAATCTGTTGCTAAGCAACCATGTAACAGTGTAAATTTGTATTAAACTGTTTAATTTCCCGCTTTCTTACTCCTGGTCTTTATGTATACCATATATATTACTTAATATTCTCACAGCTGCGGGGTCAAATCCCACTGGGAGCTCGACTTGTGAGGAAGTGTCGATTCTTACGGTTGGCGGGAGGTGTACAGTACTGGTTCTACCCAGGAAAAGTGAATGGTCTGCCTCCACCACAATAAATCGACCGTCATATGTAATCTTACATGCGTTGAAAATGACGTAAAAACACCACACAAACAAACTTAATATTATATACTATCATTAATAAATTCAACAGGACTTTTTAATATGTTTCCAAAATGCAAATATGGATAAGTCATTCATGTTTACGTAGTTGTATACATACATAAATATGATATTTAGGACCAAATATGTACTTTGTCATGCGTGTCAAAAAGGGCAATTCCAGAATTAACTGTAAGAAAGAATGACCATGACCAAAGTAAGTATTTTATTAAAGAGAGGTTATCCGAGTCAAGTTATGATCAAAGGGAAGTAATCCAAGTTGATTTAAGTCATTATCAAAGGGGAGTAATCAAAGTTGTGTCAGTTATGATCAAAGGGAAGTAATTTGAGTGCCGTTTTTGAAAAGGTCAAAATAATAAATACTTGGCATTTGAAATCTGACTGGTAACAGCAGCTATACAAATGCCTGAAAACTAGACACATTATAGAAACACTGGCTTGTTGATGCTCGTTCGAAAAAATGCTGAAGATATACAAGTAGGCGATTAGCATCATGATTGTACCGAAGTAATTTTTGTTTAATGGTTGGGTCATTTTTATTTTATGGGTTGTGGATGTTTTGAAAAAGTGCCCCCCACCCCATCCAAACACAACGCCAAAAAAAAAATTGTGTGGTTCGGGTCACCGGACCCTACCTACGAATACCCGCCGACCCTGACGGTTTTTTTGGTCCAGTCCATTTCGAGAAAAAAAAAAAAAAAATAACAATATAAAGTCACAGTAATTATAGTACATAATTTAGTGCATCTTCTTTGCGTTCATAAAAAAAAAAAAAAAATCGGACCTGCCCTACCTACCAATTTTGAACATGTTACCCGAACCACACAATTATTTTTTTTAGGCTCAATTAATTCTAGAATTGCCCCAAAAACAGTAGGTAAACATGGGGAAAATGGTGATGGTCTTTTTCAATAATGATTTACTGGCTTGTCTTTTTCTAGCTAGCAAATGACTGGCATGATCATTTCTATAAAATATCTAAATACCATCTGCATATTCAAATATAAAACTTACTTCACATACGGATACAACACAAATGCTTCCAGATGTATTGTTTGAGGTACTTACATTGCAACACTATCTTGAGTAATCTCTGCCTCTATGGTTGTGTCACCCCTAGAGTCGTTTGCCGTCTCGTTCAGACCTTCCACTATGTCATTATGGCTGTAGGTGTCCCCCTGCTGGGACTCGGTCTCGACTCTACAAACATGAAGAATCATTGAACTTTATGCACTAAAACAGTGCACATTTTTCGCCATTTGTGCGTTTTTATCGCCAGTAGAGGATGGCAAGTTTGCCTTAAATTATGTTAAAAGCTGGAAAAAATACCAATCGATTCTTATAAATTATTTTCCTGTCACTGTAATACTCATGCCTTGGAAGAGTGATAAGGACAAAAAAACATGCAAAACAACTACAGTCGTGATTTTTCAGACAATGGAAAAGACATTTTTTATTGAGACACACAGGTCTAAGCTTCCATGAAAAATGAAGTTTACTCGAAATTAAACTCAAGTTAAAGAAGCACGGGAATGTAAGCATTGTACTTTATTAAACTAAAACAAAATTAATGTACAGTGGGTTTTTTTGGCTGTTTTTATAGCTGTTTATGAGCTATATTCCCAATGCCAAAACATAACTTGAAGACTGCATTAGTCACAGATACATGATTGCTTGACAACAAAATACACGATTTCTCGACAAAAAACTAGTTTTTTCCCCAGACTTTTCAGAAAATTTAAATTTCGGCCATTTGTCAAAATTCCCCGACAATACCCTGATCTTGAAAAAAATCAAATTTCACTGATTTTCAAGGTCGCTGGCATTGCTTCCTTTAATATAAAAAAAAATTCAAAACTTGTTACTGTGTTATATCTGAACATGCACTTACCCTATCTCTCCACCCTCAGCCTCTGGTTCGGGCTCAGGTCTCATACCCTCGGCCAACTCTACCCTACACAGGGCCTCGCCACCGTAGCGGGCAGACAGGGTGACTCGCTGGAATTCTGATGGAGCGTGAAGATAGAAGCCCTGACCATACTTGGTGAAGATGAATGATGTGATGCCACTGGAATAATAAAATATTTAATATTTTAAATGTTTACTAGAACACTTGGGACGGAACACTTGTGTCCACACTGCTGTGTGCCTATTTCAGCTAGTGAAGATGTGTGTGAAGTTTTATGAACAAATACTTTTTAAGTTTATATGGCCAGTTATGATCTTGGTTAATGTTTTATGACAAGGAGCAAAACTCTGCCATAATGGAAGTCGGAGTCGAACATTCATTGAGGTAAGACGAAGAAGTGTGTGAAGTTTTGTGAACATTGGTCAAATACTTTTCAAGTTTGGGTTGTTCCAGAAATTATGATGTCCCACCCGCGGACGGCAAACACTTATTTTTTTACATGGGTTGCCGTATTTTTAAACAATGGATATACACAGGTCGCCGTGTTTATATTATATTGAATTACAATGGGTGGTTGTACAAAAAACAAATGGTAGGTGGGTGTCAATGACCTAAACTGTTGGTATATAGGTGTCAGGGTGTCAAATCAATTTCATATATGGCAGGGCCTTCCCCAGGATTTTTTTAAGGGAAAGTGGCATTTAGCGCACGTGGGGGAGGGTGCGGGAGTGGGCTCCGCTCGTGCATGTCGATTTTTTTTTCATGTTTTGAAGTAAAATACGTGTTTTGGCATACACCTGGCACATTGAAAACATGTTTTCAATATATCTACTAGTCTGCCAGGGATAGTACATGTATGACCATTTTTTGATATTTTTTTTTGATTTCTTTTAGAAAAAGATGATACACTCAACTTTATACATCGTTTCCTTTGCTGTTGCAGATTTTTTTTTATCTTGTAAACAATTCCTTATATATGTGGTGAAGTTTTTAAAGCAGGAGTAATTATGTTAAGTTTAAGTGAATAAAATTTAAAAAAAAAAACACTTGAAAACACGCAGTGTCGTGTGTTTTTTACGCATCTGAAATAAGGACTATCCGGATTTACATCAACTTTTTACGCTGACGTGTCTAACAATATCTTAACGTCTAAGTCATGTTTACTGCATCAAATTGTTAGCGCTTTCGAAAAAAAGACGTAGGAAACGGTTATAAGTTGATTTAAATGTTATAAAATTGCTGTCTTTATTCATAATTAATCGTTTTAGTTTGAAACACGGCAAATTTAAAACCGGAAGTAAACTAAATTTATAATCTGCAACCCCGAGATTCTTATAATTGTATGTAATTATCGAATAATTTGCGTTTGTGAGATTATTTTCTCACCATTACAGGGATGGAAACTAATGTTCTCATCATTGACATTAGGCCTATCTATTTAAAATCGCGATAAATTGGATGGAGGCATATTAATTCAACGCTACAATAAAATATAACTTATAAGTAAATTATTTTCACATTTGATGACGTAACAAGTTTACAGGTCATGTACGCGTGGTTGAATTCTTGAATTAGACCCCTATCGCGGAGGTAATTCACACCTCTGCCCCTCTAATCCTTATGAAAACACTCCAATCAGGGCTAAGCTAAGTACGTATGCTTGTCAGGAGTTTATGCCTCAAGGCGTTATTTGGTCAGATATGTCATTAATCAACTCTGGGAAATGAATGTTTTGACCTACTTTTAAGGGATCGCGGCACGGATTTAAAGGGTCGCGGTCAGATTAAGGGATCGCGGCATGTCTGTTTCAAAAGTGAAGGGATCCAAGCACCGCTACGCCATAAATGGATGGGGAAGCAAATTCAAGAATAATTTATTGGGTCGGTCAAGGTCGAAACAAATCATTTAACGATAATATCCATTAATGGACAAGTCTATTTTCCGGGGTCAACAAGATTTTCGGCCCGTCTGTATAATTTAGGGTATTCATGGCCGCCGCAAAGGAAGAGAAGGTAAACTTACACACAGAGAGACATAGAAAGATGGTATACGTGTTATATAAGCACGTTTTACCCTTCTATTCGGCCCCATTCTCAACGACAAATATAAGTATTTTTTCCCAATTTCAAAAAAAATATTCCAATTCAGTTTTTATTTACCGACAACTCCAAGCTGAGTAGTCCCTAACTAAACTTTGTGTTGGGGAATGATATATTTTCTATTGTTTTTACTAAGTTTTCTTCCAAAAACTGGTATAATAAATCAGGGAGTAAGTAAACAAAGAATACTTCCATCAAGGGGCCCAGTGAAATTTATGAGAAGTTCAAAATGACATGTATTTTGCAGAACTATTTTGTTTTGAAAATTCCCAAATCTTGTATTTTGTCAATAAAAATATTTCCCAATTTTGCATGACGAAAATTTCCCAATTTCTGCAGGGGCCCTTTTCCTAAAATACCCCAAAAAAGGCCTGCTTGTCTCCCGATATGACAATAACATCTGAGGACACCAAAATGAAACAACAACGGCGGATGATGAGGTTGTTGATTTTCTGTCGAACGCACATTTATTAGAGTATGTCGGTGGTCGTGTAGAATTTTATTTTTCTGGAACAGCTCTTATGGCCAAGGTTAAGTTGCAAGTTAAAGTGAGACGAACGACAACAGACGACAGATGATGGACAAAGTCATCCCTAAGTGTCTGGGTTTAAAAGAAATCAGTCGGCAAGTATTAAGAGAGTATGTATAACAGTTTGTATAAACTTTCAGCTTAGGGCTGTTCCAGGAAAAAAGGCCTGGGGGGGGCAAGAACAACAGTCAAAAAAAAAAAAACACCCACAGAATTAGAATTATTTCCCCCCCCCCCCCCCCCCCACAGAATTTGAATTCGCCAAGAACCCCCCACCCACAGAATTAGAATTTAGTAAATTTGATAAAATTGACCTTGAAATCACTCTTATAATCGGTGCTCCAGATAAGCTTTTTCCTAGCAGTAACATTGAATATGGACCTGAGGATTGGGTCTATATTCATAAAGAAGACAATCTTGTAGGCCTTGGTCCATATTCATAAAAAAACAATCTTGTAGGCCTGGGTCCATAGGCCTGGGTCCATATTCATAAAGAAAACAATCCTGTAGGCCTGGGTCCATACTCATAAAGAAAACAATCCTGTAGGCCTGGGTCCATATTCATAAAGAAAACAATCCTGTAGGCCTGGGTCCATACCCATAAAGAAAACAATCCTGTAGGCCTGGGTCCATATCCATAAAGAAAACAATCTTGTAGGCCTGGGTCCATATTCATAAAGAAAACAATCTTGTAGGCCTGGGTCCATATCCATAAAGAAAACAATCCTGTAGGCATGGGTCCATATCCATAAAGAAAACAATATTGTAGGCCTGGGTCCATACCCATAAAGAAAACAATCCTGTAGGCCTGGGTCCATAGCCATAAAGAAAACAATCTCGTAGGCCTGGGTCCATATTCATAAAGAAAACAATCTTGTAGGCCTGGGTCCATATCCATAAAGAAAACAATCCTGTAGGCATGGGTCCATATCCATAAAGAAAACAATCCTGTAGGCATGGGTCCATATTCATAAAGAAAACAATCCTGTAGGCCTGGGTCCATATCCATAAAGAAAACAATCCTGTAGGCCTGGGTCCATATTCATAAAGAAAACAATCCTGTAGGCCTGGGTCCATATCCATAAAGAAAACAATCCTGTAGGCCTGGGTCCATATCCATAAAGAAAACAATCCTGTAGGCCTGGGTCCATATTCATAAAGAAAACAATCCTGTAGGCCTGGGTCCATATTCATAAAGAAAACAATCCTGTAGGCCTGGGTCCATATTCATAAAGAAAACAATCTTGTAGGCCTGGGTCCATATTCATAAAGAAAACAATCCTGTAGACCTGGGTCCATATTCATAAAGAAAACAATCCTGTAGGCCTGGGTCCATATCCATAAAGAAAACAATCTTGTAGGCCTGGGTCCATATCCATAAAGAAAACCATCCTGTAGGCATGGGTCCATATCCATAAAGAAAACAATATTGTAGGCCTGGGTCCATATCCATAAAGAAAACAATCCTGTAGGCCTGGGTCCATATTCATAAAGAAAACAATCCTGTAGGCCTGGGTCCATATTCATAAAGAAAACAATCCTGTAGGCCTGGGTCCATACCCATAAAGAAAACAATCCTGTAGGCCTGGGTCCATATCCATAAAGAAAACAATCTCGTAGGCCTGGGTCCATATTCATAAAGAAAACAATCTTGTAGACCTGGGTCCATACTCATAAAGAAAACAATCCTGTAGGCCTGGGTCCATATTCATAAAGAAAACAATCTTGTAGGCCTGGGTCCATATCCATAAAGAAAACAATCCTGTAGGCATGGGTCCATATCCATAAAGAAAACAATCTTGTAGGCCTGGGTCCATACCCATAAAGAAAACAATCCTGTAGGCCTGGGTCCATATCCATAAAGAAAACAATCTCGTAGGCCTGGGTCCATATTCATAAAGAAAACAATCTTGTAGGCCTGGGTCCATATTCATAAAGAAAACAATCTTGTAGGCCTGGGTCCATATTCATAAAGAAAACAATCCTGTAGACCTGGGTCCATATTCATAAAGAAAACAATCCTGTAGGCCTGGGTCCATATCCATAAAGAAAACAATCTTGTAGGCCTGGGTCCATATCCATAAAGAAAACAATCTTGTAGGCCTGGGTCCATATCCATAAAGAAAACCATCCTGTAGGCATGGGTCCATATCCATAAAGAAAACAATATTGTAGGCCTGGGTCCATATCCATAAAGAAAACAATCCTGTAGGCCTGGGTCCATATTCATAAAGAAAACAATCCTGTAGGCCTGGGTCCATATTCATAAAGAAAACAATCCTGTAGGCCTGGGTCCATATTCATAAAGAAAACAAGTCTTGTAGGCCTGGGTCCATATCCGTTTTATTTAATAACAATTGATAAACATTTCTCTGTTATTTGGTTATGCTCAATAATGTGCTTTAATACTTACAGACAGTGTCCTTTTTAAGTATGTTGTTATATTTTCGTACTTACAAAACATAAAAATATTGAGAAAGTCAGAGTTTTACCCCACCCACACCACCAAATATTGGCCGTAATTTTTTGCAAAAGACGGCTGCACGGTTGACTGCCTAATAACTTCCCCTCTGGAAAATAACCGATAGTATGAATCAAATTGAGTACAATGTAAAATAGTACTAATCTAACTGAGTACGAAGTACGAAATTTCGTAGGAGTTGTCGTTCTTGAATTCATTCTATTTTTAGAAGCAACATCTGCTAACATACAAAAATCGATTTTAGCAATTTTACGAGAGTTTTTCACACAATTCCGTGGTGCCGGGAGGAGGGTTAGAATTCCGTGAGATTTCATCTCACGCCGTGAGGTATCACATATATCACCCACCAACAACTCAATACGATTTACATTTCACCCCCCACCCACAGAATTCGAATTCTTCTGACACCCCCAACCCACATAATTAGAATTCTTCTGACACCCCCCACCCACAGATTTTGAATTCGTTTTCGTTCCGATCCCCACACCCCCCACAAAAATAGGTAGGTTTCAGTACGTCCAGAAAAAAAATAGAGTTGGTTGATAATATTCATGTTTTTTTATCTTTTCATTTTTTCTCCAGCCTTTCGGTTTATCCACCAAACTACAACACTGCAATTCATTGCCTATGCCGAGATAACAGTTGGCATGATGTTTTCCAACTTTCAGTTTTACTTTTCAGTAAAAATATCTAGGTTCGGCAGCTTCAAAAAATAGTTAGTGAAAACACACTTTTTTTTTGAGGGTGCCCTTACAAATTAAATGAAACTTTAAAGACAAATTTCACAACTTACTTTATATCTTCCCTCTTGAGTGCTGATGCCTGCATTTGTTGCCTCAAAGTTGCTATTGAATATACACTTAAATCACCAAGGTTATTCAGGCAAGCTACGTCATTTTCTAGGTAGTTCTCGTCGGAACGACTTCTAAAGTTGACAAATGCCACTTTGCGTATTCTAGAGCCATCTACGGCAGTGAGCTTGAACTTGTACTTGGCTTTCAAATGTGGTAGTGTGAATATCTGAAATTGTCAGACATAGTTAATGCAAGCAGCCAAATGTGGTAGTGTGAATATGTGAAATTGTCAGACATAGTTAATCCAAGCAGCCAAATGTGGTGGTGTGAATATCTGAAATTGTCAGACATAATCAATGCAAGCAGCCAAATGTGGTAGTTTGAATATCTGAAATTGTCAGACATAGTTAATCCAAGCAGCCAAATGTGGTAGTGTGTATATCTGAAATTGTCAGACATAGTTAATCCAAGCAGCCAAATGTGGTAGTGTGAATATCTGAAATTGCCATCCAAGCAGCCAAATGTGGTAGTGTGAATATCTGAAATTGCCAGACATAATTAATCCCAGCAGCCAAATGTGGTAGTGTGAATATCTGAAATTGTCAGACATAGTTAATCCAAGCAGCCATTCTTGAAAACATTCAGATAAATAATTCTTCTCTTGCAAGTACAAGATAATATAATTATAAATCAATAACGCAAAAATTATCAAGAATGCTTAAAAAAAAAAATGATGCAAATTAAACACAATTAAAGGACTTTATAATGCTCTGAATTAGACTGGGGATTGCATCTGTAGGGTCAAATATGACATATATATGACATTATTGCATACCGGATAAGGTTATCCACGTTTCACATGGGTGATGGAAAGCCTGATCTTACACATGGGGAAAGATAAAAGTCGCGCGCTGACATCAACAATGACAGTTGCATGATGTCATCGTGTAAATAAAATGAAAAATGTTAGTATTTGGCAAAGTCAATGTGCAGAATGTAAATGATATGCAAGAAACAGAATCTATCATGGGTATCCAGTTCAGATAGGGAAATTCCAACCCTCGGTATAATTGTTTTAATTGGAATCTCGGCAGAGCCTCGGTTCCGATTAAAACATTTATACCTAGGGCTGAAATTCCCGATCTTCATCGGATACCTATGAAAGATTCTTATAATAATATGGTATACATTTAAACAACACTCTGTTGCCTAGCAAATTGTGCATCTTTTACTTCTTTCTAACAGCCATTGTAAATAATGTGTCGCCAATGCACAAAGCCTTTTTTAATACATAAACATCATGTTTCGGTAAATATGTAAATTTAATAGGCCTATAAAAAATTATGTATTATATTAAGACAACACATGGGGTTAACTCTGTTATAATTAACCATTTGTTTCTCCTTACAACTATATGCACAAAAGTCATGTAGCTGAAACTTTCCTTTTACTATAAAAAGAAACTATACAATTCGGTTATCATGAAAATGAATAATTTCAAATTAATACCATCCTTAATAAAAAGTATCACCACATACCTTAAGTTGTTCCTCCGAGCAGATGACGACGGAATGATGTGTGGACATGTCGGGAGATTTGGCTCGCTCGTGTTGCACTTCTAAAGAGTCTGGTAATACTCGCGACTTTCCGTCCACTACGCCTATTGATATAACTGGCGCAGCGTGTCTTAGTTTTATTTCTTTTGCTAAAATACATGTAATACCATCCTCGTTTCTTTTTTCTCCACTAGGTACAGTGATGTTATAAATAAAAACATGGCCGCCATTTGTTCCTACCCAGAGTGAGGGATTGTGGGTATGACCTGGAAAGAAAACATAAAAGAATTATCACAGTATGCAAGTAATCATTTTAAAACATGCAAAATATTTTCTGGTCAGACTTACAAAAACAATTCTTATAGCTAGTATGTAACACGTTAGTGAAAAAAAACTCGGCCTGCAGGTGAGCCCGACAAAATGAAGATGTTCGTCTCATGATAAGACTACGCTGAAATATCAAGTTTGTCTTGTGGCAGGTTACTCAGACAAGCTACTTTTATATCAATTTTGATAATGAC
Organism: Cyrtodaria siliqua; assembly: GCA_037043455.1. Lineage (NCBI taxonomy): Eukaryota > Metazoa > Mollusca > Bivalvia > Adapedonta > Hiatellidae > Cyrtodaria > Cyrtodaria siliqua. Next base: position 19,645 of record JAWPHD010018409.1, on the reverse strand, counting down.
TGGTGACTCTGATAATCTAGTTTGTGTCACGCCAGGCTACTGATATCGAGTGTGTGTCACGACGGACTACCCTGATATCAAGTTTGCTTCGTGATTGGCTACTCTGATATCTAGTTTGATGAACTAAACAAAAATGTATACAACATTTTACAAGACAAATCTTCCTATCGCACAATACCATTCTAATACCTTAGAATACACGTAAAAAGACAATGCACTCATCATTTATTACATGTGAAAGACCATGCACTCACCAATTATTACATGTGAAAGACAATGCACTCACCATTTGTTATGAATGTATCCGCGAAGTACAAACACCTAACCATAGAGGCCATAGAATCATCGTTATTTCTAAATTCAACACTACGTTCTACAGGTTTTGGCTCGGGCGTTGATGGTGCAACTGGAGTCTCAGCTGCTCCCGCTGTGGACGTTGACGGAGCACCTGCTGCAGTGGTTGTTGTTTCCTCTCTGAATCAGAATCATTTGTTTTCTTTCATAAAAATAAATGTCTTAATTTTAAAATTAGAATGAAATTAATGTCTGGAATTACTGAGGTCCGCTTATCAAACTTGGCCGAGACATTCCACCCATATACAATTTTACCAAGTTTGGAAAAGAATGGTAACAATTATCCAAGTTTGTCCGAACAACATTTTCGACACAGATGCACATACGGACAGTGGGGTAACACTATATGCCCTTCCACCATTTTTCTATTGGCGGGGCATAAAAATATCGGAGGCAAAAACTGTGGTTTTGTCAGACAACAGCAATAAAAAACTTTTTCGTTTTGGTGTTATAAGATCTCAGAGACAACCACAGCTGGGCGTGCTGTTAAAAATTGAATAATCCTCAATCTGGAGTTCAATGACTGATTATGAAGGTCATTTTATGTTGGGCAAATAATTCTAAACGGCAAGTCAACATACATTTTCTTGTCTCCCTTTGTGTCGTCCTTGGCCTTTGCTCTTCTTTCAGACCGTCCTCGACGGAGACGACGGAATGACTCCCGTAGGGACTTCTTTAATGATTTCCTTCTAGACATGGCGGTCTCTGATGTGCCAGTCAAATCTAAGTTTAAAACAAATGTAAAGACAACTTCATTTTATGCAGAAAGTTTTATTTTAAATGAAGCAGGGTATATCAACCTTTCTTCTTAGGGCTTTCCATTAGGACATACCCGGGACCCCAGGAAGGCAATTTAATAACCCAGGGCCCCAGGATTGTAATTTAATAAACATCTATGGGTGATCCCCTAGTCTGAAATTTGGTTCTTCAAACTCAATTTTACATCTATGGGTTGGTGTTCAATTTCAAATCAAAAGTGCCTCCCTGGGGTCCAATGTTTGTTTTAATGGCCTCTAAAGGCATTATGTTTAAACTGTTTTGTTTTAAATTTTACCCATGATAAATACTAGTTACCTTGTTTTTAATTTAACAAGAAATGAAATGGGGTTTTATGTCCAGTTAACACATCATATTAGGTTATATTGGGACAGCAACCTCAGAGATGAAATGAAGTTTTCCATCAGATACTTAATATATTAATCTAACTTAGTTAAATAGGTGGATGGATATAAGCAAGTATAATTATACATTATTACATTCCTGCATCTAGCTGAGTGTAAAAATGTCATTTTTTACATGTATAGCAATCTTTCTAACATGAATCAAGATTTTAAATTATTAATGCAAGTACCTTGATTAAAATAGCAAATAGAAAACAATCACACTTGCTTTTTTTAGCAAGTCGCTAAAAATATTAAATTTGATCCCTGCCTCTACCAGGGAGCGAACCCACACGGGGCAGCGATCTGTAGCTAGTTTGAAAGAGCATTGCCTTATCTACTGAACTAGAGAGGAGGCTCGATAATCATTTAAGAAGAAGAATATTTAACCCTCAACCCGCTACATATACATAATGGACTGTTCTTCCATAGAATTAAGACCATTCCATGTATGTAACAAAGGAGTGTTTTTATGTAAATGACTGATCAGCAGCCACACATTGTAAACCCTGATCAGCCTGCAAGCTGAGTTTACAATGGACCGTACGCAAAGGCTATTATAGTCATGCTTAGCAGGTTAAGATGTATAAGCTTGAATTTTATCACTGACATTTAACGTTTCCTTTGCGAAAATATTTATATATATGGACAAATATTTGTTGCAGACGGATACCTGAAAGATTTGTACTCATAAAACAGATTTCACACATATCAATTTTTGCTGTGATATTGCAACATCAACAAAATACATCTAGTAAAATAATACCTTGAGGATTTAGTGTACATCTACTGGTAACTTCCTTCTTCTGTACATAGTCTAACAAACCAAAGCCATGCGCTGTGCCTGCACCAACACTGAAATAAGTTACGAGTAAAGTCATGTTTTGCCAACATCAGTAATCACACAGAAAACATACTTATCATCAAAAGATATAAATTTCTAAATCATAATATTCGCACTGTATGTCACACTCTTTTATTTGGAACATAAATAAAGGTATTAAACGTTTTTTCCGACTTATGCTAAAGATTTTTGTCAGTATTTTAATAAAATTATTAATTTTGTTTGCATTGTCTTTTAAATTCACAATATTTTGGCCTACAAGTAATTAGATTGCAGCTTCTAACACTCATTAGAATACATACTTTGATTTGAACATGTTTCTCTTTTTATGATGTATAAAGATATGATACTATATTTATCTAAATGGTGTTCCAAAATGCTAGTTTGTGAAACATTGGGGTTTAATTACTAGAAAATAGTTCACATTAGCCTGGTCATATTTGTGTCAACATCAAGAAGCTGGTTCTGAATCTATAGTTAATTTTTTAATATTAGCAAAAAAAGTTAGTAAACGTTTACATTTTAAAAACAGTGTATGAATTCACCCAAATGTTGGCACTTCGTTGCGTTTTTTTTTAATTTGCAAATAACTTTGAGGTCATCCAATACTTTAAAGAGATCATGCCTTAATTTCAGAGTTGGGCAAAAATATCTGTGATTATGAATTTTCTTCCTAATAGAAGTCCTTGTTTTATCTATAGAGATGTATTAAAGATTAACTTACAGTTGCCACTCCGAGTGGAATGCGAGCGCCGTACACGCAGCAGGGGGATACAGCTGCATGATGCACGTAGGCTGAAACCCAGCAGCGTACTTCACATCTCCCTCTCGCGGGTTAATCGCCTCGTGTCCCTTCCACACAAAATTGTCCCGGTCACCAACAATGTTTACTGTGACAGGTTTCACTTCTTGTTCGCGCTCCTCCCTTTCCATCTGGAGAATGACGACCTGGCCAGCAGTTCCGGCGATTACCAGAGTCTCGCTGAGGGGACACAAAGCAATCTTCTGGATACCCAGACGAGGGTCATCGCTGTATGGATCAAAGGTACCAACCTGGAAATGAATCAAGATTTTAAATTTCAGTATGAATACTTCTTGTTACTTGCAAGAGGAGTTTTAAATTCGTATTTCAGTTTAGGTTATCAACAGTATAATTATATGAAGCACAGTGCTCATACATATTTTACGCCAAAAATATTGGCTTCTTTTTACAGCATTTGTTTTTATACAGGGCTGTCTTTTGGCTGTTTTTGGGGCCGTTATTCGGCCCCAGTCCCCCACCTGAAAAGTATCTTTTTTTCCCCCACCTCAGTGTCAAAATTTCCCCCTTCAAAAAAAAAAATGAATGAATAAATAAATAAATAAACTGAAAGACAGAAGGCTAGAGAATTTTAAGAGAACTAAGTGTTAATTGTGCTTGTGTTGAAGAAAGTAGAACAAAGTAAATGACATAACTGTCATTGGTACTTTTTGAACATAGTCTAACTCTTACAGCTAGTCAACATACATATTTTTCAAGTCTGTTTTGAACCCATTTATTGTTAAATGTATATTGGTTGGCATAAACAACAATAAAATTGTGTTATTGTTTGCTTAAGTCCTTGCTTTATTTGTCTATTTAGTGTTATATATCTATTTAATCAGCATGATTTCATTTTATATTGATGATATAATGTGTTATGGATGTTTGAACTTTCATGCAAAATTCCCCTTTTTACTGAAATTGACGCGAAAATTCCCCCCTCTGAGGGACCCGGACCCATTCCCCCATGGTAGAAAGACAACCCTGATTATATATTTTTATTATTTTCCACAAGGCTTAATTTTAAGCTCGACATCTTCAATGTACAATTGTCAGTTTCTTATTTCAACTTAAAGATCTCAATTGTCATCAGATCTCAACTCCGATGTCTATCTCAGCATCACTAACCTTTCTAAAGGGAGGCCACTCTTCCTCCATTTCTCCATTACTGTCTGGTGTGTGTATGTCCACACTGAATATTGTGGATGTGTTTAATTTGTACATAAACTGGAGACACGTTCCCGACGCACTCCAGAATCTCACTGATCCATCCTCGTGTCTGGAATACAGAAATACAGCATGTACGATATGCTCAAATACAAAATACAGCATGTACGATATGCTCACATACAGGCATCTACAATACGCTCAAATACAACATGTACGATGCACTCAAATACAGCATGTACGATATGCTCAAATACGGCATCTACAATACGCTCAAATACAACATGTACAATATGCTCACATACAGGCATCTACAATAAGCTCAAATACAACATGTACGATGCACTTAAATACAGCATGTACGATATGCTCAAATACGGCATCTACAATACGCTCAAATACAACATGTACGATATGCTCAAATACAGGATGTACGATACGCTGAAATACAGCATGTATGATACACTCAAATACAGCATGTACGATATGCTCAAATACAGCATGAACGATAGGCTCAAATACAGCATGTACGATATGCTCAAATACAGCATGAACGATAGGCTCAAATACAGCATGTATGATATGCTCACATTACAGCATGTACAATATGCTCAAATACAGCATGAACGATAGGCTCAAATAAAACATGTATGATATGCTCAAATACAGCATGTACGATATGCTCAAATACAGCATGTATGATATGCTCAAATACAGCATGAACGATAGGCTCAAATACAGCATGTACGATAGGCTCAAATAAAACATGTATGATATGCTCAAATACAGCATGTATGATATGCTCAAATAAAACATGTACGATATGCTCAAATACAGCATGTACGATATGCTCAAATACAGCATGAACGATAGGCTCAAATACAGCATGTACGATATGCTCAAATAAAACATGTACGATATGCTCAAATACAGCATGAACGATAGGCTCAAATACAGCATGTACGATATGCTCAAATAAAACATGTACGATATGCTCAAATACAGCATGAACGATAGGCTCCAATACAGCATGAACGATAGGCTCAAATACAGCATGTACGATATGCTCAAATAAAACATGTATGATATTCTCAAATACAGCATGTACGATATGCTCAAATACAGCATGAACGATAGGCTCAAATACAGCATGTACGATATGCTCACATACAGCATGTACAATATACTCAAATAAAACATGTATGATATGCTCAAATACAGCATGTACGATATGCTCAAATACAGCATGTACGATATGCTCGATTCCAAATCTATGATACGCTCAAATACAGCATTTACGATACACTCAAATACAGCATCTATGAGTCAATATGCTCAAATACAGCATCTAAGATACATTCAAAATACAGCATCTAAAATACGCCCAAATACAGCATCTAAAATATGCTCAAATACAGCATGTAAGACGGGTTTAAATACAGATAGGTGTAAAATCAAATGCTTGATAACTACTTCAAGATTGCTTAGTGCCCTTAAACTTCACTTTATTAACCCTTATTCTAACACGACCTCCGCAGTCTTTCATATATACAAAGAAGAGAGACAGCCGTATGTTATTCTACGATAAAATACAGCTGTTCCATTAATTCCCCGCATATATTTCATCCGTTTGAAGCGCCACGTTACATGACGTCACTTGGTAAATATATGTCACGAAGACAAACTCAACAGAAATTTTAATGAAATGTTAATTACAACAAACTTGCCATGCTCCAAAACCGTGCACACCCCCGATATAAACCCATCATATGTATCAGTACATATAACATTAATAAGCATCTTGAACAAGGTGAAAACGTTTGACGTCATACAACGCAAGCTTTATGATGTAAGCAATGACTTAATTGTTTGTCACGTGACTACTAGTGTATTTAAACGCAGAACTTTGCATACGCCCCGTCCAGTGGAACAGCCTGTAAACATAGCAGCCTGATTACCCTGACCTCCGAGATAATATATACAGGGCAGGAAAAATCCACTCGTCCGCTCGTCACGAGCGACACCTCGTGCAGGACGAGTAAGTTTTCCTGTCTGGTCGTCCTGTTGGACGAGTGAAAAATTTGATGAGTTAATTATTTTGTTCTAGCTTAAATCGCGTGTCTAGCTAGAAATACGATATTTGCACTGTTAAAATCAAAAACGGATGTTTACCGCGATTTCGAAGTCCGGGCGAAAACAAAAGAGTATAAGACGAATTTTGATTGGCTAATAATCCAGTAACAAAATCTAGACTGGTTTACTGGATACAAGGTCAAAACTCGGTTGGTACTAGTGTTACGATTCCAATCCAATGTGCTATAATACAAGTATGTTCCGCAAATGTATTTTAATCGAGTAAACACGTGTTTGAAGTAATAAACCATCGGTAATAAAGGCAATATAGTTTACGAGTATAAAATGGTGTTATGTTTTTATTTATAATATTAAATGTGTGTGTGTGTGTGTGTGTGTGTGTGTGTGTCTGCTTAAGACAAAAGGGAAAAATAATAACAAACTAAAAAAATAAGTAAGACTAAGCAAATATTCCCATATTAAATTAGATACCATACAATTATCCTGTTCCTGAGTGTTGGTTTTAGTTAATAAACACATATCATGATATAACTTGTTTTTTGTAGGACGAGTAGATTTTTTGAAGGATGAGTAAGATTTCCAATCCACTAGTCCTACAGGACGAGTAGGCTATTAAAAAAATTTCCTGCCCTGTATATAGTGCCCCAACAATAGCGTAAACCATGAGGTTATTGTTGTGCTAGAATCGAAATAAAATACGTACTGTATTTTATCGGTGAATAAAATACAGTTAGTCGTTCGGATGCAAGTAATTAAATCACCAGTGCTAACGCACAAGTGATTTAATTACTACACATCCGAACTCCTGAATGTATTTTATTCACCGATAAAACACAGGTACATATTTATTATTTCTTAAATAACCCGCTACATATATATAATGGACTGTTCTTTCTTTACATCAAGACCATTCCATTTATGTGACAAAGTCTGACTGAATGACTGACCAGCAGCCAGACATTGTAAACCCTGATCAACCTGCGAGTTACTCGCATGTACATTGTAAACGCTGATCAGCCTGCGAGTTCTGGGTTTACAATGGTTAAAATATATAATAGGTCATTTCTCTACTGTTCTGGGTAATAAACTGACTAGTAAGACATTTATTTACGATCTGTACATACCCAGTAAGGAGGATATCCTTTGATGCAGCTTCTGGTGATGTGACCTTTCCTCCTGTAATGGGCCACTCCTGTCATGAAAAAAAGTATTTCTATTATGCAAAGTCAGAAAATAGCTAAAAGTTCTGTGCAAGGTTTCCACCACAATAATCTAAGCTTATTTTTTTTTGTAAATATTGATACAAAATTCCTTTTTCAGAGACATTAAGTCACGCTGTGCTGTCGATGTCCAGATAGTATTAAAGTAACCTGAAATATTAATGATTTATGTTTGGACTATACGTCTAGTTAGAAAATATTAACACAAACTAGAAGCTTTGATCGCAATCTTACAAGAGGTCAAATGAGAGTATGAACCCTTCTTTGTTTGCTAATCCTTATCCATAACCACTCGCCTCGAGTATGCCATCTTTCAAACCACATAGAATTTACAGTGTGTGAATATTAAATCCGGTGTACGTCTTAATTCAAAATACATGTGTACACCACACCTACCCTTTTGGAGAGACCAGCCATCTGGGCATCTCCCACATCATTAAGCTTGGTCCACAATTGTTCTGGTACATTACTGACATGCTGCGAGCAGGTTATCGCCGAGGAATGGAGACTGTTAACATATGGAAGTTTGAACGCCGGCCACTTCTCAGTGTCGAGGTCAATCAGCACCAGCTCCTCCTCCACTAACACTATTAAAGCATGGGGCTCATCATACTCTGAAATTTGAAAAGAAAACTCCTATCATAAAGAAATTAAATCAACTCAGTGATTTATACAGACAACTCAAAACTGATAATTCATGTAATTGCACTTTCTTGTTATGTGTACCGGTGAAATCAACTTTCTTAATGGATGCCACGTCAACCAACCCACAACAGGCAATCCCCAGATGTGTATGTCACGCCTAACAGAGACTGGACTCAGGAATATGAGCTTAAGGCAAAAACATAAAATTGACCGTGTTTATTTGACCAATGATGGTCTAGGTCGGTTGTGGAACACCTGTGTCAGATCGGTTGTTTGTGGAACACGTCAGAATGACATGGACTCCTTCGCCTTTGTAAAAGTCACACGTCTTTTCTCCCTTTTTTTTCAAAATATTTATTTTACTGTCCACTTACCAGCCACTTCTTCATTATTGTCGTTCTCATTGGCCCTCGTCATTGTAACGAAATCAATAACTTTGGATGTAAAGTCCAACACCACATGGTTGGTTCCCTGCATCACACTCACTGTGTGCTTGTCTCCATAGCTGGCTCTCGGCATACCACCAGAAAATATGATGAATGGATCTCTGTGAAGGTAAAAATAAGCTTAATATAAAGATGATCCTTATTTCTAAAATACCGATTCTACAGTTTATGCGTGTGTTTACGAAGTTTCATAAAATATTTGAAGGTAAGGAGTCCAACAAAATATCTTTTACTGGGTATAAAGGGCTAATAAACATCTAAGGGAAGTAACTAGACAGCTGTCATTTTTATTTTATCTGGAAATACACCTATTTTATTTTGTCTTTAATATTTATAACCATTAGCTAACTTACACTTTTGAAGTCTTCCAGTCTATTTTACCAATTGCTTTACATGGGAAAGGTCCTGTCAAAATAAACAAACAACAAATTAATAATAAAATAGGATGTGTATATCAATATTATTTGCAACACAAGATCCTTTAATATTTACTTCCAACATTTTAGTGGAAAGTTCAGCTAATTACACAAATTAACATGTTACAAAACTGCCAAATTCACAATATGGCCATTGCATCAGAATTGGCTATTTCCTTAAAATATACATGAGACCCCAGGAAGGCTCTTGAAACTGAATACCCACTCACAGATGCAAAACTGAGTTGAAAGAACCAAATTTTGAAAAATAGGGTTTACCCACAAGTTGATTAAAATGCCTTCCTGGGGATCCCACACGTTTTAATGGAATAGCTCATAACCCATGTGATGCAGTCTTCGATTTAACCCACTAGCCTGAAGCCCAGTGCTAGTCATTTGGGCTAGTAAATTGATGTAGTCAGGCTAAAGTAAAATGTACGGGGTTTTATCGAGTATATAAGAATTCGGGCCAGTGAAACAAAAAATTAATTCAAAGACTGATGTGTTTTATAATAATATGCCACATAATGAAAAATAAATTTATCAATACTTACACAAATATATTTGAATATGCTTGAAATGATTTTTGAGATGCAATCTTGCAAAATTAATTTCTTGAAAAATTAAGATTAAAATGGCAAGAAGACGGTAAACAAATTTAATTGGATATTTTGCACGGTTGGTTTATGTTTTGAAATTGATTATACAACAACATGCATATCATCTGGTATCTCCTATGAAAGTTATTTATATGTTAGTTGGTTTAGTTTTTTTTTTATTTTGAAGGGTGTTTTACATCATCTTGGCACAATTTTAGGCCATATATGACCGATCTCTTGCGGTAGATGCACACCACCCTGTTTTTCCTGGGTAAAACCAGTACTGTATACCTTACGCCATCCGTAAGAATCGACACTTTCTATCAAGTTGAGCTCCCAGTGGGATTTGAACCTGCAGTGGTGAGGCAAGAAGGTCGTTAACAACGTCGTTAACCCCTCAACCAAAGATGTGCTTACATAAAGTGTAAAGATTATACAAATATGCATCATATGGTGGTTAAGGGACAATAGTTGCACATAAGCAGTCAGTTCTTAACATCTGATTAATGTTGTGTACTTCACAACTGTCTGGTACTTTTTCTAAACTATTAATAAACATTCTGTAATCAGACTGACCGTAAGGTGTGAGAGCGGGTTCCTTTGGTGCTGAACTGTCAGCACTACTCCACACAACATAGCTACCATCAGCGTGGGAACTCATAAACTCGTCTCCATTGCGTGCCCAAACCAAAGACTCAAGCTGCTGTAAGAGAAAACATCATACTTGCTGTTTATGGATAATACAGATTTAGGGAATAGATTTTTTATCCATTGGTTGTGATGGCTGTGGTTCTCCCCAGTGCTAAGTTGGTTACATTTTTTTTCAGGAGTGGTGGAGCGGGGTGGACAGAGTGTGGAGAGCGGGGAATAAGAGCATAAAAGTAGTCCTAATGAAAATGTACTACTTGGATATTCTTTTGAATTATTGACCCAACCAAGGACCTATTTTAAATAGAAACGACACATTTATTACTTTATCCTAAATATAAGATATACATTAATATTCATCTCACGTTAGGAAACAAGGGGCCCAAGAGGGCCTATGGATGCTCTACTTGCTAAAACAGCTCTTATCGGGGGATCAGGAGAAGTAGTCAGGACAAAGTTTGTGTATTAAAACCTTTAAAGGGCCATAACTCTGCCAAAAATCATTCAACCGGAACACGACAATGATATACGCAACCAAGTTCTCCTTGAATGCCGAATGGTGGTTGAGGAGAACTAGTCTGGACAAAGTTTGTGTATTAAAATGTTTAAAGAGCCAATTCACCAAATATCATTCAACCGTAACACGATGATATGCGCAACTAGGCTTGGTACTGATCATTTCTGCCAAGTTTGAAGTCCAGCCAGGGGTTCAGGAAAACTAATCTGGGTAAAGTTTGTGTATAAGGGGCCATAACTCTCATCAAAAAATCATTAAACCGGAATGCAGCTATGATATGTGCAACTAGACTTGGTACTGATCATTCCCACCAGGATTCGCTGAAGTCTGTCCAGGAGTTCAAAGACTAGTCTGGACAAAGTTTGTGCATTAAAACCTTTAAAGGGCCAAAACTCCACCAAAAATCATTCAACCGGAACATGGTGATGATATGCACAGCTAAGCTTGATACAGATCTTTCTTGCCAAGTTTCGTCCTGTCATGAAAAACGAATGCCCTATCGTCTTAACGAGGCAAAATATAGCATTTTTAACTAAAATCAAGTGCCATATCTCAGCTGTTACTGGTTCGATCTGGCTGGTTTTCGAACTTGTCCAAGCTTTCATTGATATTAACAATCTGGTAAAGTTTGGTAAAGATAGGCTGAAAAACAAATGCCCTATTTTCTTAACGAGGCAAAATATAGCATCTTTAACTAAATCATGGGCCATAACTCTGCTTTTACTAGTCTGATCTGGCTGGTTTTCGAACTTGACCGAGCTTTCATTAATATCAACCATCTGGTAAAGTTTGGATGAAAAATGAAGGCCCTATCGTCTGAACAAGGTAAAAGTTAATGGAAGACGGATGACAGACAACTCGCCATCCCATAAGCCCTGCTGGCCTTTGGCCAGTAGAGCTAAAGAAAACCTGCTTTTAATTTCCAAAATTATTCCCCAACACTTACCTGTGTGGAGTTGTATGTCTGTTCAGAGTTGCTTGCCTTAATATCCCATAATACAATGAGACCTCGGTTGTAACCAATCAAGAACTGTAAAACACAGGCAAAACATGAGCATCATAAACAAATATACAGAAAAACACAAGTTCATTTTGTTTTTAAAATAAATTCAATCGGAATATACTGTATATATATATGGGCTGCTTTTTTTTCCAAACATCATATAAAAGATATTATTATAATATATTAATGTCATATCACGACGGTGTCTACTTGTAGTAATAAGCTCTTTATATTGTAAGTGCTTCCACAATAGAATACCATGCCGTAGAATAGACAAGATACCCCACCCACTCACATTATACCACCAGTCCTTTCACTACCATTTATATGCTGAACGTCAAGCAAGGAACCTACTAGTACCATTTCAACATTGATATGACCAGGCTGGGTATTAAACCCATGACCACCTGCATGTGGGGCGGACACTTCCACTAGGCCATGCAACGGTATATACATGATAGGATCCAATCTACAGCTTACCTTGTCTGGATCTTTCGAGTGGACAGCTATGGACTCCACTGCACCTGGATTCACCTTGAAGTCATCAGGTACACTGAATCAGATAGGTAAAACATTTGTAAAGGTAAAACATTTGTAAATCTATTTCATAAATCAAAGACATAGCAAGAGCACATTTTCATACCTGAAATTGATGGAACAAATCATAAATATATATAATACAAAAGACAAATATATGAAGACAAGAATGTAAATGAGACTCCATGATCATACATTCATTACATTCCACTTAGTTTCTCCAATGTGCCCAATTGATGTTCAGCCTCCCTGATGTTCATATAGGTGTTTTGGAGTCACTGAATTTCAGCTGCATGGCACATGGTCCAACTGACCACACCAAAGTTTAGTTTATTGTATAGACTACTCACTTCTGCATGACTACATCCTGGTAGATGATCTGGTCCATCAGTGTGAAGGACTTCACGTCTAGAATCAGGATATTTCCTCCCTCCGTACCCAGTAGCAGCTGCTCATGGTTGGTTGTCAGGCAGCAGGCAGACACTGTTTTCATCTTGCTGAAAATACCAAGTAAATGGCTGGGTCACTTGTCCAAACATTCTATTACAATAATGTAATTCAAACATTTTATAACAATAATGAAATTCAAACATTTTATTACAATAATGAAAATTCAACATTTTATTACAAAAGTGAAATTGAGGAAAACTTAATTTCAGAAGAAACCCCAAAAACATGAATTTAAGGTTTTGACATTGATGTTGAAAGCATTTTCTTCAATGTAAAAAATACAGTAATTCTAAGAAATGTAAAAAAACAAAAAAACTATTTGTTGACTGTCACATGTTAAATAATACTTAATAGCCCATCTTGCAGGCTGGCGCAACTTGAATGCTGGCGCAAGTTGAATTGAATTTAATGTTATTTAATGACTCATCAATACAGTAGAGGTTATTTAGAGCCTTCCCAGACAGAGGAAGAATACACAAGTATCTGCTATACTCCTACAACAAATAGATTTGTTTTGTTCTTAAATGTGTTTGGAGGATAAACTTCAATACACAGGACTGCCCGGTTTACGTCCCCATTTGGCGGACGAGGCTACACTAAAGTGTTTCCCTAACAACACCAATGTTGGTAAGGCTTGAACCCGGTTCCTCCAGATTATAAGTCCACCATACTATCCATTGGGCCCACCAGCCCCTAGGCACAAGTTGAAGAGTAACGTTGGCTTACTTGTTTTCGATGGAGAACTGTTTGACCTCCACCAGAACAGTGTTGCCGTCCTTCTTGGTGTTCAGCTCCCACAGGTGTAGGCTGTTGTCTGAACATAGGGAGATAAGTCTACCCTGGAGGTAAATAAGATGACTCAGTAAATACGTATTTAATATTAAGTAAGATGGGACAGAAAGACGTTTTTAACCCTTAACCCGCTAAGCACGACTATAATAGCCTTTGCATTCGTTGTAAACCCAGATCAGCCTGTGAGTAACTCTCAGACCTATCAGGGTTTACAATGTTCAGCTGCTGTTCAGTCATTTCCCCCAAAGCACCCCTTTGTCACATAAATGGAATGATCTTAATTCAAAGAAAGAACAGTCCATTATATAAATGTAGCGGGTTAAGGGTTAAAAGTTGACTGCTAAATCTGGACTTTCGAGTACACTGAAAACATTACAAAACAAAGACAAATAAAGGATTAACTGTAATACACTTGTCAAATTACTTGTTTATGAGGTTTTTAACGGCAGAAACTGTGTTCAATGGTGACGCAGAAACGTTAAACAAAATGCCTACTGTTAAGAAACTATATATCCTAAAAAATTGAAAACAATTAAGGTAAACATTTTGCTAAAGCATTAAAGAATAAAGACATATGATCTTAAAATTAGGTTTGTATGTTGTTATTAACCAGATGATGTTAGACAACCATTTACATATGTAAATAGTGCTACAATTATACAAGGATTTCATTTTTTACTGTCTTTTTAAAGGGTTTAGCTAACTAGAATACCTTCACATTCAGCAAATTATAATATTCATTTACTTCTCTCCTTTCAATCAGGAACCTCATAATTGATAACCTTAACGAGAACTACTTTTTTGTTTTCTTCTAAAGCCATTGACTTTCTCTTGATTGCCTTTTCCCATTTATATTTTTTTTCTTTTATTGATAGCCATCAAACACCTGACATTCCACAACCAAGTAAATTAACTCAATGAGTATCATTATCTATCCTTTTCCATTATGGCAATTCTACTTAAGTTGTTAAGCCACCATAAATAGCCAATTATGGTCCTCTCCTGCCGTAAATGATACCACTCCACTGCTGACCATATGGTCGCAAGTGACCGGGCCATTGTATAATAACAGACTTCTAGATTACGCTTAATTACTCATTATTCCCGGTTTCCTGATCTATAACCTCGCTGAGGTGACTCACGTTATCGATAGATGAATTAACAATGACAGTAGCTCAATGTCTTGATTTCGTCCTTGCACATGCTCAGACAATTATAGCTATTGATGTTAACTGGTTATTTTGTTTCAACAAAATGTTGATGTTGTCTTTTCTGAAGATTTCATGTTAGATTGCTGATAGATCGTTAATTTAAATAGGCTACCCTGAAATAGTTTATTTGAACCCTGCCAATAATGATAATATAGCAGTGGGTGATCCACGTCTCTTTTACCCATCAATATTTTTCTATACATTTAACTCCTTAAAAACATTTTTTGTTTAAAAATGCTTTAAAAAACTGCAATAAAAAGTTTTAAATCAGCCATTTCTTGGTGAGTACAAGATTGAAGTATTGAATACTGAACTCTTTTTTTCCAAAGGTGGTGGTGGGATTGGTGGTGGGGGTGGGTTTCTAGGCGGCGCTACTTTTAGGGGAAATACGATAGGTTGCACAGTAGACTAATGACTCTTGTTATGGCACATTCCTTTAAGGATGACCATTATTAATTGAGAAACATAAAATTATTAAATGCTACAACTGACCATCTAAATAAATCCCCACCCATTTTTTTATCAGTAAAACTGATGTCAACACTTTCCCACCAACCGCAGGTCATGCTGTACTAACTTCTGCAAAGTCACTGGTGTCATTTATGTCACCTGCGGGGACCATAGTGCTCTAAATTGTCAACTGAAGCCAACTGACCCAGCAAGCATGAGGTCCAGAGACATATTCAGCCTCCCATCAGGACACTAAATTATTGATTGTGATAGAAATGGCTGGAGGGCACAGACAAATATTAAACAGCAACAAACTGATGAATAATTCTTGTGTTATATTAAAGATTGTTGTGACTGAAGCTAAGTGGCCATAATTCATTTTTTATAGAGCTTCTGAAGGGTTTATACTTCATGAAATGAGGCCAAGAAAAATAAGTGTGCTTCTTATTACATGTTAAAAACAAATAAGGGAATGTAGGATTTTTTTTATATATACAAATAAGGAATGTCAAATATTCTGACGAATGCACCTGGGTGTCCCTTTAATTCACAGTGCTGCAATGTATATGATGGCTGTAATGCTGATGTCGAAGTATGACACTGATGACTAAAGAGACTGAGAGTAGAAAGTAAGATGTCCACATTTGTGCAAAATTAAGTCAAAATCGGCCCAGTGGCACTGATTTAGGAGATGAATTAGACACCCAAAGGCAATTCTGACCTTTGAAGTCCAAGTGTGACCTTGAAAACAAGAGACCAAGGGAATTAAATATAACTTGTTTTCTTGATGAATTAAGGTTTTATGCAAAAAGGAAATCTGAATCTGGTTAGTGGTTTAGGAGATATGGCAAAGACACAAATCTGGATGTACTAAATGAAGTTCAGTTTGTCTGAATGGTGTTTTATGTCATTTTTAGCAAAATTTATGTCAGACAATTTATGAAGGTTGATTTTTTTTGTGGTAGAGGCAGACCATCTTATTTTTCCTTGGTAGAACCAGTATTGTACACCTCCAGCCATCCATATGGATATGATGGGCCCATTCCCCAATACAAATTCTGGGTGTTTTTGTTGGGATTTTTTTCCTGATGCCAACAAATATTTAGGTTCATACCGAAGAAATAAAGATGGTGGGGTAACTGGAAATGCACAATTACTTGATCTTGGTCCAACTGGATTGCAAGTCGGTCAGGGTCTAATAAGGTATACATTTCATAAAAGTTGTCTAGGAGAAGTTATTTATGCAGCAATTTTTGCTCTATCAGATGCATGGATTCAGAAGTCTGGGAAACAGATTTGTATACCACTTGCAGGGAGAAAATACTTTTTCCAAATTAAAAACACAAAAGCTGCAGACATGTATCAATATAGTTATTGTAGCAGAAATAGTTTCGAAGTAATACTTGACAGCTGCATAAAACTGTAAAAGGTTATACAATAAAACTTGGCAGTGTAGAAAAAATAGTAACATTTGCATCGTAAAACTTACAACGTGACAAATTCTGACATGCACTCAAACATGTAATTGTTTCCAGGCAGGAAGAAAGTGAAGTGGAGTTTTTTTTTATTGTTATAAAATCCACAAGTAGTATCCCTGCTGTGTAAGAATTAAGAAGAAATTTGGTTATTGAGTCAAGCACGCTGACCAGGTTATGTTAACTAAGATGCAGTATAATGTTAAAGGGACTGGAGGCAATCTGGTATGCACTAAAATAGGGCTCATTATCTGTACAAATTATTGTTAATGAAATAGTTTGGTCTGGAAAACTAGATGGCTCAGCTGGTTTTATTGTATAAACTATTAATAGCAATTCATATGATGCTTTAAAGGGACACACGGCAATCTTGATTTTTTGAAAACTCACGCGTCCCCTTAAGTTTTTCTCGTAACTTACATTCTTTCAATCATTAATATCAATTGTTAGAATAGTTCAAAGCAAATTGTTTTTACATATTATTGACTTTTGATAATATTGCACCAATCTTATATTTAAACAAGAGGCCCAAGAGGGCCTGTGAACGCTCTACTGGCTGTTATACCATTGATGAATCGAGTCGTACTACATGGTGTCTAGATTGTACACAAGGTTTTTCAAGTATTTGACCTAGTGACCTAGTTTTTGACCCCATGGGACCCATTTTCGAACTTGACCAAAATATAATTAAGACAACATTTCGACAAAGTTTCATCAAGATCGGGTCAGAAATATGGCCTCTAGAGTGTACACAAGGTTTTTCAAGTATTTGACCTAGTGACCTAGATTTTGACCATGTGTGACCCATTTTCGAACTTTAGCAAGCTGTAATTGAGACAAATATTCTGACAAAATTGCATCAAGATCGGGTCAAAAATATGGCCTCTAGAGTGTACACACGGTTTTTCCAAAGTTTGACCTAGTGACCTAGTTTTTAATACCATGTGACCCATTTTTGAACTTGACCAAGATATAATTAAGACAAACATTTTGACAAAGTTTCATCAAGATATAATTAAGATAAACAATTTGACAAAGTTTCATCAAGATTGGGTAACAAATATGACCTCTAGAGTGTACACAAGTTTTTCCCAAAGTTTTATTTGACCTAGTGACCTAGTTTTTGACCCCACATGACCCATTTTTGAACTTGACCGAGATTTCATTGAGACAAACATTCTGACAAAGTTTCATCAAGATCGGGTCAAAAATATGGCCTCTAGAGTGTACACAAGGTTTTCCCAAAGTTTGACCTAGTGACCTAGTTTTTAACACCATGTGATCCATTTTTGAACTTGACCAAGATATAATTAAGACAAACATTTGACAAAGTTTCATCAAGATTGGGTCAGAAATACGGCTTCTAGAGTGTACACAAGGTTTTTCAAGTATTTGACCTAGTGACCTAGTTTTTAACCCATTGTGACCCATTTTCAAACTTGACCAAGATATAATTAAGACAAACATTCTGACAAAGTTCCATCAAGCTTGGGTCAAAAAAATGGCCTCTAGAGTGTACACAAGGTTTTTCCAATATTTGACCTAGTGACCTTGTTTTTGACCCCACATGACCCATTTTCGAACTTGACCGAGATTTCATTGAGACAAACAATTAAGATAAACATTCTGACAAAGTTGCATCAAGCTCGGGTCAAAAATATGGCCTCTAGAGTGTACACAAGGTTTTTCCAATATTTGACCTAGTGACCTAGTTTTTAACTTCATGTGACCCATTTCCGAACTAGATCAAGACATAATTAAGATAAACAATTTGACAAAGTTTCATCAAGATTGGGTAACAAATATGACCTCTAGAGTGTACACAAGTTTTTTCAAGTATTTGACCTAGTGACCCATTTTTGAACTTGACCGAGATTTCATTGAGACAAACATTCTGACAAAGTTTCATCAAGATCGGGTCAAAAATATGGCCTCTAGAGTGTACACAAGGTTTTCCCAAAGTTTGACCTAGTGACCTAGTTTTTAACACCATGGTGATCCATTTTTGAACTTGACCAAGATATAATTAAGACAAACATTTGACTAAGTTTCATCAAGATTGGGTCAGAAATACGGCTTCTAGAGTGTACACAAGGTTTTTCAAGTATTTGACCTAGTGACCTAGTTTTTAACCCCATGTGACCCATTTTCAAACTTGACCAAGATATAATTAAGACAAACATTCTGACAAAGTTGCATCAAGCTTGGGTCAAAAATATGGCCTCTAGAGTGTACACAAGGTTTTTCCAATATTTGACCTAGTGACCTTGTTTTTGACCCCACATGACCCATTTTCGAACTTGACCGAGATTTCATTGAGACAAACAATTAAGATAAACATTCTGACAAAGTTGCATCAAGCTCGGGTCAAAAATATGGCCTCTAGAGTGTACACAAGGTTTTTCCAATATTTGACCTAGTGACCTAGTTTTTAACTTCATGTGACCCATTTCCGAACTAGATCAAGACATAATTAAGATAAACAATTTGACAAAGTTTCATCAAGATTGGGTAACAAATATGACCTCTAGAGTGTACACAAGTTTTTTCAAGTATTTGACCTAGTGACCTAGTTTTTGACCCCTAATGACCCATTTTTGAACTTGACCGAGATTTTATTGAGACAAACATACTGACAAAGTTTCATCAAGATCGGGTAAAAAATATGGCCTCTAGAGTGTACACACGTTTTTTCCAAAGTTTGACCTAGTGACCTAGTTTTTAACACCATGTGACCCATTTTTGAACTTGACCAAGATATAATTAAGACAAACATTTTGACAAAGTTTCATCAAGATTGGGTCAGAAATACGGC
>JAWPHD010018408.1:0-40044 GCA_037043455.1 Cyrtodaria siliqua | reverse complement strand
TGCTACCAACAACAACAAGGTAAACAAATCAAATAGTTTAAAGGGACACACGGCAATCTTTGCATTACGGTAAAAAGAAGAAGATAAATCCAAATGTTTCATGTAGTATTCATTTCCTTGCTGGAATTCAATAAAAATAATTATCTCAACGCGGTTGCAAAAATAATTCCGTCCAAAGCATTTTTCGAAAATTAGAAAAAATAATTTGTTCAATGTTGTGTGCCCAGATACTTCATCCCATTGGTGGAATGTTATGCAGAACAATTTAAATAAAGGATGTCAGCAAGAAACCGTGCTTAAAAGAAGTGTTTTTAATAAAAAAAAACCGAGGCCTTCGAAAAATTATTACTTCCGTACCCAGGTCATTCGACCTTATTGTAGCTTTGCTCATCTTGTCTCTAACAAGCTTTTACCATGTTTTAGACATGTGTTAAGGGTCGTTATGCTGTAAATAAAGCGAATGCTATTGTGTTTTACTGCTCTTCACCACTTATTAATTAAGTTGATGCATTGATCAGAAGAAAATGCGATATACCAGATACTGACCATACTTCTTTGTCTGTTTACAGTTCATATATTTTTATTGATATATTTCTGACTGCTTTAATTGTTGATTAACTTTGCAATAACTTTTAACCTTTCTTGTAGACGGAATTATATAGCTCAACTTCTCTTTCTAACATTTTCTTTGTTTTCCTTAATAAATATATATATATATATATATAAATATATATATATATATATATAAATAAAGACTCTATGTTACATTTTTTAACTCCGCCAAGCTTTCGGACTTACGTCCTTCATCAGGGCTAATTTACTACTCAATGTATACAAGTAAAACGGACGTGACGTCGTAGTGGACGCGTCACAACGTCGAGTGTAATGGCGCGCTATTAGTTCAGATTGACGCCATATGGCCGGTATGTTCGCAGCTTACTCTTCCATAACTGCTCAATGGTTTTCCGGTATTGCTCGTCCCCCTTCAGTTTCTCCAAACACATCACTCTAAAATCACTGACACTGTGTCCATCTGTATAAAAGTGTGCTGCCACCGGATCGTTGTACTGTGTCCGTATTCGGGATAGGTTCAGCAAGTGTCTCCGATACAGGGTATCGCCCGTCTCTCCTACATAGATGTACCTCTGGCTACACCTACAGTACACTGCATACATACATTGGTTGATTTGCAGGTGATCAAGTTCCTTACTTTGTATGTATTCCCGTTAACATCGGTGAACGTGTCAGACTCCATGATGTACGGGCATATGCAACATCGCTTCGCTCCACATGGGCGGCATGTGTTGGACTCCTTAAAGAACTGCCTTTTGTGCTTCTTGTGTACCAGTATGTCTTGCAAGTTACTGTCCCTTCGAAACGCTATTATTGGTGGTTCCGGGAAGATCGCTTTCATTGTGTTGGAAGTATGAAGCGTAGGTAGGTGTTTTCGCAGAATTCGACCTATATTTGGTAATGCTCTAGAGAACGTCAGGACTAGGGGGATTCTCTTGGTTTCTTTTTTAGCGCTGTTGTACTGTAACAATTTATCCCGTTGTTTTGCATCTACTTTCTTTAGTTCTGTCTCAACAAATTCCCATCATACCCTCTCCGTTGCAACTGTGTCTTAATGTCCGCTCTGTGCTTTTGATAGCTAGACTCTTCTGAACTTATCCGTTTTATCCTAACTCCTAGACCGGAATAGCTTTCTTTGTAGATGCCGGATGGGAAGATTCATGATGTAAATATAGATGTTTGTCAGTAGGTTTTGTGAACAAGTCTGTTTTTAGTGCTCTATTGCTGATCCTGGTCATCACATCTAGGACCTCTAGCTTGTCTGATGAATACCGCATCTCTAGTTGGACTCGCGGATGGATTTTGTTTCCGATTTCATGAAACGCCTTTAGTTCCTCTATACCGTGTGTCCACAGTCCCCATACGTCATCGACAAACAGGAAGTACGACAGTGGCTGTTTTAACGATCTTTGGAACAGTTCAGTTTCCCAGGAGCCCAAGTACGTTGATGCATAATTCATACCCAGATGAGATCCTATCGCCGTCCCTTCCTTTTGTATGTAATGTTTCCCAGCGAATGATATATTATTACTTTCAAGCACAGTGTCCATCATAGAAAGGACGTCTTCAGTTGCAATGCTTTTGTTCAATCGTCGATCCAATGCCTCCTTGGCTGCAATTCGTGCTCCAGTTCTCGGAACACTGGGATATAAGGTTTTCACATCAAGACAGAAAAGTATGGTGCCCTCCGGAAGTGGTTGATTAATGTTTCCCAACTTATTTAGGAAATCCGTAGTATCTTTAATATAGGACGGCAGTGAGGTAACATGAGCGCGAAGCTCATTTTCGACTATTTCTGCCATCCTTTCTGTTGGATGGTTTCGTCCATTAACAATTGTACGTAGTGGCATGTCAGTTTTATGCAGTTTTGGATTACCTTGGAGTTTACCAGAAGTTCCTCCCGTGGATATCATGTACCCTCTCAAGTCTTTTGTGATTGAACCTTTTGTGTACAAACCATCAGCTATCTTTTACACTTTATTCTCTATAGTTTTGGTCCTGTCTTGAGTAACCTCACTATAGGTGGCGTTATCAGTCATTTCCTTCTCGTAATCCGCCGTATCCATGACAACAATTCCCGAGCCTTTATCCGCCTGCCGTATAACTATGGAGTCATCATTGAAGAGCTCTCTCATGGCGTCTTCTTCTTCTCTTGTTAAGTTTGACCGGAAGTTTCTTGTCAACCCCGTAATGACACCGTCTTTGACGCTCTTAATATATGCATCCAGCCACTTATCTCTTCCGGCATTTGGTGTCCATAACGACTGCTTTTTCCTTCTGTCATTATCGTCATCTGCATCGTCCTTGTCATCTTCATAGAAGTATTCCCTCAATCGCATGCGTCGCTCCCATGCTTTCAAATCAGAAATAAGCTTGCCTTTATCTATATTCTTTTTAATCGGCACAAACTTCAGACCTTTAGAATGTATGTATAAAATAGAGTTTCTTTATAGTGTTGTAGATTGGATTGCTGATAAGTTGTATATAAAATACAATCATAGTACAGAAGGAAATGAATAGCACTCGGCCCAGTGTGCCTATAAGTCACCTATAGTTAACAGTTTATATTATTATACCTCACGTTTACACTCCTGTATAAATTGCCCATACCCTTAGCGTGAAGCAATTTTGACTGTTCACCAGTAAACAATTTTTATTATTATACCTCACATAAAACGCCCCATGCTAAATCCCCACAGACAACAATGTATAATTTCTTACTATATCACGCGACGGTGATAGTACAGGGTGATAGTAAAAAACTATCGCATGCGCAGCTTTGATGCGCGTTGGAGTGCGTACTGTTTCGGTGACGTCATCGGCTCAGTATGGTGAAATGCTATTTTTAATTTATCATAACTTCAAA
Source organism: Cyrtodaria siliqua (assembly GCA_037043455.1). Lineage (NCBI taxonomy): Eukaryota > Metazoa > Mollusca > Bivalvia > Adapedonta > Hiatellidae > Cyrtodaria > Cyrtodaria siliqua. The sequence continues at coordinate 36,605 of JAWPHD010018408.1, read as the reverse complement.
AGTACTTTACCGATTTTAATAAACTACCACTCATTTTCTTAGTTACGTTATTTACAAGTCAACGCTATAATTTTCATAGACATATTTTGAAAAAAGTTCTTTTTGAAATGAAAACAAATAAGAAAAAAATCCGGCAAAGTGAAATGAACCTTATTTTGGCACGAGCGGATTTCGGTAACTATAATAAAATAAATATCACATTCAGTATACAAATGAAGCTGATGCCTCGGGCGATAATCATATCCTCAGGGTGAACATTCTTAAGTTATCACCCTCTCATGAATGTATGAATGTGATATTTATATACTGTTACACGCTTGTGACGTCACGGGAAGTATAAAAATAGGTTTTGGGTTTTATCTCGGCAGTTGCGTTTCCATCCCGTCAGGTGCACTTCATCTGATGACGTCAGCACCTCTGTTGATGGCGTCAGGGTATATTTGATGACGTCTGGGTAGTTTTGAACGGGAAAAAATGTGGAAAAAAATGAAAAAAAGGTAAATTAAATGATTTTAAACGATCAACATGATAAATAGAATATCATGATAGTGCCTGATAGTATCCAGTTTATCATGTTCGGCACATAAAAGAATGAAGCCCTCGGCACCGCCTCGGACTTCATTTTTTCTCAGCCTCACCTGATAAACTGGATAGGATCAGGCACTAACATGGTATTCTCTATGTATATTATGCACATGTCACTATAATAAAATATTTACTTACTTACTTTGGTTTTATTTATAACTGAATTCTACGACCCGTTACTGAAGGACATATGCATTTTGAATAGTATATAACTGATTCCCGCAACTCATTACCAAAGGACATGTTGTATAAAGAGCCGATCTAGTTCGTCATTTGTTCAGCATACCACAGACTCAACAGTGCATTACGTACGTACGATAACAGCAGTGCATCCCATCAATCATAGCCATGTACTTATATGCATTTAGCAGCATCAGCTTCATTTGTATACTGAAGCGAAAAAGAAACGCAACTCGGGAATTTCCGCTATAAGTTGTATATACTGCACACTTAATTCCACATAATATTCCAAAGAAATCCCAAGATGTTTTGTAAAAAAAAAAATTTGAGTTAATTAGAGAAAGGACACAATTGTGATGCTGTAGACGTTTTAATCACAGTACACTTTATAACACTGAGCCATTTCAATACCAGAGGCGTAGCTAGGCCGTTTTGGAGGATACGCCCGTATATTGGGGTCCAAGGAGCGGTTGGTGGGGGTTCCGGGGGCTAAGCCCTAAGCGTCCGCACGTTGCTTTTGACGATTTTGGGCTGAAAATGATGGCTTTTATTGATTGATAAATAAATTATATAGTTGCAAAAAATTAATATCTTAGATTGAAATTTCCATTTTATGGCATCTGTTTTGATAACTTTGATATTTATAAATTTCTAATGATGGGTCTCACCCTAGTCATGCTTCAGTTTTTATTGCATTTTTGGGGCACTATGTTTTCTCTTTTTTTTCCAACAGGCGTACGCCCGGGCGCACGGGCGTATGCCTGGCTACGCGCCTGCAATACTGTATTTAACGTAAAGAGTTTGCAATATTGTGCATCCTAAGTTTGCTCACATGCTTGAGCCAAACCCGTACTCTGTCAATAATGAAACTTTGAAGGAATACTAGAATTTATAGCGGAAATTCCCGACTTGAGTTTCTTTTTCGGTATATTATACTGCATTCTGATTTGCGATGCACATTTCTATCTATTATGAGCACAATTAATAATAATAATAGTACATTCTTTATTTCATGAAGATCCAGCTCATGAAGATTATGCAAACAATTGCGTTACACTTCCACGAGACCTTCTAATAACAACAGCAACACTACTAATACACATTATCAAGTGAATACATGTACATTCTAGTAACACAAATAGTATGTTAGCTGACATTATCAAGTGAATCATTATCTGTTGCTGGATTTGAAATTCCTGTTATTAAATGATTACCTTTTGAAAGTGCAGTAAATATTCTTTTTAAACAGCTGGCAAGCAATTTTCTTATTTATAGAATCTTAAGATCATAGTTAATATTTACCATAGAGTTTAAATCTGTTGAAAATCTAATACCTAGTATTATGAAATATCATTTTATATCCGAATCAAATAACTTTAGTTTTGTCCGTATTAATATCAACGCCGGACGTTTTTGCATAAACTTTTAATGTCAACATGGAGTGAGAAAGTGATTCTTTGAAGCATTCTAGAGAAATATCATCCGTATATTGAGACGTTAACTATTCTTGGTTATCTATATTAATACCTTTAATATGTGGATTATTGTTATTTTAATAAGATGCTATTCAAGTACTATCTAAAGATGCCTCCCCGTGTGGTTGCCGGAGTAGAATACAACCACTGCAATCCCGCTAGAGGTAGAGGGGTAGGACCATTCAAGGTCTTCATCATGACACCGCGTATGCAAACGTGGAAACGTGGCTCCATCGTTAATGGAGTGTCTGCTATAGAATTTGCAGCAAATCTGCAGTTCTGCAGGTTAGACGATTATAAGCCCATTCTTCATATGTTATCTTGATGTAAATGGAGATGAGCCAGGCATGTTCATTCCTGTTAGGCGCTATATAACCTTTCATGTGTTGATGCACCTTAAAACCCAATTCAATTCTAAAGATGCCCATATGTGATCTGATACAGTTATAAGTATCTCGTAACTGATATACGTCCCACATACAACGCAATCATTATAGAGCATGGAGTGTAAAAGTGATTCTTTGGAGCTAATTTTGCAGTACTATGTATTTGATGTTCAACAGGTCTAAATTATATGGTGAATATTAACTATGACCTTAAATCTGAAGAAATAAGAAAATTGCAAAAAGAATACTTACCCCATTGGGAGAAATTGTTTTCTAAAACGTTTAGCACTTTCAACACTTGGTCAATTAATAACAGGAATTCCAAATCAGAAACAGATACAATTAAATTTATTCAGAACGCTTTGTTTATGCATAAACAGGCTAAATGGACAGCATAAAGCTTCAATTAAATTTCTCCAAAGAAAAGGTAATAAGTCCAACAGGAAGAGTAGCATTCACAAAATACAGTCACTCCAACAAATATTACAACGTAAAGGTGATTCAAAAAGTACACCACAACACACATTCGGTAAAACAGCACATCACAAACATATAAGGTTTGACAATAGGGGTACCACCTTGGAACGATCAGTGGCAAAAGGGACCACCGGGGAGTTTACCAAACCTCACTCTTACCCTGTCATCATCTCTTAACAGCAGGACAGTGTAAATAAAATTCCCGCCGAGTTAAGCCATTACATTTGAGAATGCGTAGATAGGTGTAATAAAAAAAACACAGATATGTTCATGTATATAATATATCAAAAAATAAGTTAAACCTAAAAAGCTAATCTAATATGTACTCGTACTCGATGACTTGTCTGAAGTCAGAGCATCAAGGGGAAAACCGTTAAAGGCACGACAAAACGGAGTGAAGGACATCAAACGGTTCCAATTGAATGTTGTTTAACGGCTCATCAACACAATACAGGTTATTTAGAGCCGCCCCAGAGAGAGGGGAAGGATACATAGGATCCGGGAACCTGCCCTACTCTTATTATCGAATAGATTCCTATGGTTCTTTAACGTGCTCGGAGGATAGACCTATACACGGAACCGCCCGGTTTACGTCCCCATCCGACGGACGAGGCTAAGGATAAGTGTCTTGCCCAAGAACACACCGACGGAACTCAGTGGCACCACGGAGGATTGAACCCGGGGCCTCCGGTTACAAATCCGCCGCGCTACGACGGTTCCAAAGACTGTATTATTTATTTATTCTTCGTGTAATTACAATCTTGGACATGTATATAAGACATACTAAATTTTCTTTCACGAATAAATGTAATACAATTGTGAAAGCTTCACACTCATGGAAGCCGGGTACAAAACACGCAGAAGCCGTACATCGACAAATATTAAGGATATTCAATATTTTGATCTGGGCTGAGTGCTTCCTGTGAAACTGAAAATGTGTTTTGGCTGATTTTATGAAATGATAATAACGCAACAAATAGATTTCCATTATACAAAACAGATATAGCAAATGAATAATAAAAAAGTGTTCTAAAAATGATATCATTTATGTACAATCTTACCTTAAAATATTGCATTTTGTGTGCATTCACCTAGACCTAGAAATATCCACAAACTTACACTAAAAACAAATAACATCCGCATAATCCTCTCAATCTTATTAAAGGGACACATGGCAGTCTTGTTTTTTTTAAAAACTCACGGCGTCCCGTTAGTTTTCCTCTTAACTTGCATTTGTTCAATCATTAATATTTATTGTTAGAATAGTTGAAAGCAAATTATTTTTGCATATTACTAACTTTTTATAATATTGCACCAGTAATATAGTTAAAAAGTTGGTAAAAGAGTGAAGAAAGTTGAAATCTCAATTTTTTATTTAATTATATGCAAGCAGTTTTAAAGTCAAAATGACGCAGGATAATTAAAACTAGGAGCAAATTTTAATGTTTGAATAAAACGCAAGATTGCCATGTGTCCCTTTAAGGGCAGTTGAAATCCAAAAGTTTGAAATTGATTCCATTTTTGCTCAAATTTGACCAAATACGTAGATAATCCCAGCAATATAGAAACCTATTATAATGTACATGTGTTACTTAGAATGCTTAGACCATGATGCTTGAAAATTGAGGTGCCAGGTAGGTAAAACAGATGTGTATTCAATCAATAGTATTGTTCTTGACCATGCATAAATTGCAACTATATAGGCTAACTTACCTGTAATATTATGCCATGATAATGTCAACCTTTAGGAACCTCTATGCTTTGTGTATTAAATGTTCACCTACATAATTCTCATTGAAAATTGATTTTGAGAATGTGTTTATGTATAATATTTGTTAAGATTTAAGTGATTGGTACACAAATGATTTTTATTTCCAGCTGCCCTAATAAGACTTTGAAGATTACATTGCTGTTAATACTATTTGATTTAAATATCTAATTTAAATATTACTGATGGATGCACAAATATTGTATTTTTTCAATTTAAAATAATTAATTATCTATTGCATTTATATATTGATTTCTTTATATATGCTATATATACAAAGGATGAAACTACTTGACTGAATGCCCTAATTTGTGCTTATGCATACTGCATCAAACTATTATTGTTTTCATTGTCACAGGTTGGATATCAGCAATTCAAATTGCTGAAATACCTTAAGCGTGAATATATAGATATAGAAATTCGATCTGGTAGCAAGAAAGGGGTAATTAAAAAAGTTTTCAAGAAATTGAATAAGAAAAAATGCATAAGTGACAACAAATGTAAACCGAAACTAGCGTTATGCCGTAGATGGCCGATATAGCCAAAACAGCAAACGACATCGGTCTTTCGTTGACGTAACCTTTTTTTTTTTTCAATCCAGGTACGTTGTACAGTGTACAAAGCATCCCGATATAACGCCACATCAGAGGTATTGGAAATATACCAAGATAAAAAAGCGCTTACCCATAGATGGCCGAAATATGCCAAAATGTGAACGATATCGGCCTTTCTTTGATATAGCTTTTTTAACGAGAATATTTTCAATCTAAATGTTTTTGGTTTAAAAGGAATGTAGCGACAAGGCCAAACAACTCTATTATTGAGAGTTCTGAAAAACTTGGGAAAAGGTGAAAGAATTATCAAAATCGGATGATAAACAAAAATAATATGACCATTTTAAGGTTGTTCTAAAACGAATATGGGAGCCGCCATTTTTAGAACTATGACATCATAGTTCCATATTACCATATATGGAATATTGATAAATATCATTTAAAACAAAGAAAATCACTGTAAATGAATGCATTTTTTACTGGTCATGTAAAGCATTATTGCCATTAAGTATTACATATTTTTCATACAGCTGCTGTCTTTTTTTCCCTATATATCAGTAAATTTTCATATTTATAAATATTCCATATATGGTAATTTAGAACCGTGATGTCATAGCTCTCAGAATGGCCGCTTCCATATCAGTTTCAAAAGGAACTTCAAATGATCATATCTTCTTTGTTTATCATCCGATTTTGATCATTGTTTTACCCTTATTCAAGTTTTTCAGAACTCTCAATAATAAAGATGTTTGGCTGTGTCGATACATTTCCTTTAAGCATATTTTATTGCAACATTTAAATTTGTTTGAAAAAGGGTTGCGTCACCAGTGCTTAACAGTTGGGTCACACATTCACACAGCCTTGAATAATCTTTAGACTTGAAACTGGATCACACGGCGTTTTCTGACGGTACTGTAGTGGTTTAGTTTAAACTTATTTATTTTACATCGATTGTAACGAAAGCTCTCTAACTTATTTTAATCACTCTCGATGACTTCCTGTGTAGAACTAGTACTAAGCAAATGAAGACAAAGCGTCTTGCTCAGGGACACAACATCTCGTACACTGCTTCCCAGCAATACTCGAATGTAAATCGAAGGTTTCCATATTGGTTACGTCATCGCGCCTTAGATTCAAGCCAAAACAAATTTGCATTCAGAATCAAAGTTATCATCCAAATTTTGCAATGTCATTCAGCCGATGCTCCATCAATAGTTTATTTACATGAAAGTAGTGATAACACCTCCATTTTGCATTGTAAAAAAACAAACATTCAACTCAAATTATACATCAACACGTGTGGCTAGCGGCCATATTGTTTACATAACAACAGTGCACTATTTTCTTTGCCGATGCCTTCTGGCTAACAAAATGTCAGTATTTTAAACAAACCGAAGCTCGATATACACACGAGGCGGGATCCCGAATAATGACGGGGTTGGCCGAGCGTTCACGATTGACACCATGTAACTTTTCATTCATGGGTTAAACGCTCTATCACTAGACCACAGCGCTCGACAGACTTATATAGTAAACAATTGCCTCTCACGACTCCTATGACATCTTTAATTGAGGGCTTGGTAGAAAACTATTGTATCTCGTTCTTTATTTATATGTAGTTACAATAGTTTTCCAACAAAACCTCGGTTTGTAGAAGTGCATGTTTCATAAACACTGCTTACTGTTGTAATAAATTGTAGTTCAATTCATTTGCATATGTTGCTATGAATATTGTGATGTTGAATTGATGTATTATATCTGCAGTAAAATATTATTAAACTTTAAACACTTAACTGTAGCGTGTGTACAAGGCAAGGTTCCATAACAACTCAGCTATATGGTTTGTATTAGCAAAGGTTTCAAATCACTGAACTATATCGCATGTTTCTACACACGATATACATTCCTCAAAATAATTTAAGGATAATTAAATAGAACAGTAATAATTAATTAATATTTGATATTATGGATTTCATTTTCATATAAAAAGTTAACACATGTTTGTACTGTAACAAGTGTAAAAGAATACAACTAAAATTAAAACTTGATAAAAGACAGTAAAATGCATTTTTTTTTTTAACTCTGTCTGAACATCCTTAAATTATTTTGAGGAGTAAAGTTGAATAAAGTTTTTATAATACTCCACTATATCATGTGTACAGTAAAGCTTCATAAACAATGAACTATACTCAGTACATTTCAAAACGCAACATTTTTGAATTTCGATTATTTTTAGTCAGCTTTTTTTTTGTTCAAATCAAGATCGTGTTGCGTTTTCAAATGTACTGAGAATACATCTTTCGTACAAGTAAATGCTTCATAAAGACTGAACTATATATCGTCAGTTTCATTAACACTGCATAATATCGTTTATTCCGTTAAAGGTTCCATAAACACTCAACTATATCGTGTGTACAAGTAAAGGTTTAATAAACACTGCACTAAACCGCGTGTACAAGTACGGGTTTCATAAAAAATGAACTATATCGTGTGTACAATTAAGGGTTTCATAAACACTGAACTCTATCATCTGTACAAGAAAGGGTTTCATAAACACTGAACTATATCGTGAGTAAAAGTAAAGATTTAATAAACATTGAACTCTATCATATGTACAAGTAAGGGTTTCATAAACACTGAACTATATCGTGCGTACAAGTAAAGGTTTAATAAACATTGAACTATATCGCCTGTACAAGTAAAGGTTTCATAAACACTGAACTGTATCGTGTGTACAAGTAAAGGTTTCATAAACACTGAACTATATCGTGTGTACAAGTAAAGGTTTAATAAAGACTGAACTATATCGTGTGCACAAGTAGAGGTTTAATAAACATTGAACTATATCGTGTGAACAAGTATAAGAGTTCATAAACACTGAACTATATCGTGTGTTCAAGTAAAGGTTTAATAAACATTGAACTATATCGTGTGTACAAGTATAAGATTTCATAAAAACACTGAACTATGTCGTGTGTACAAGTAAAGGTTTAATAAACATTGAACTATATCGTGTGTACAAGTAAAGATTTAATAAAGACTGAACTATATCGTGTGCACAAGTAAAGGTTTACTAAACATTGAACTATATCGTGTGTACAAGTAAAGGTTTCATAAACACTGAACTGTATCGTGTGTACAAGTAAAGGTTTCATAAACACTGAACTATATCGTGTGTACAAGTAAAGGTTTAATAAAGACTGAACTATATCGTGTGCACAAGTAGAGGTTTAATAAACATTGAACTATATCGTGTGAACAAGTATAAGAGTTCATAAACACTGAACTATATCGTGTGTTCAAGTAAAGGTTTAATAAACATTGAACTATATCGTGTGTACAAGTATAAGATTTCATAAAAACACTGAACTATGTCGTGTGTACAAGTAAAGGTTTAATAAACATTGAACTATATCGTGTGTACAAGTAAAGGTTTAATAAACACTGAACTATATCGTGTGTACAAGTAAAAGTTTAATAAACACTGAACTATATCGTGTGCACAAGTAAATGTTTAATAAATATTGAACTATATCGTGTGTTCAAGTATAAGATTTCATAAACACTGAACTATATCGTGTGTACAAGTAAAGGTTTAATAAACATTGAACTATATCGTGTGTAGAAGTAAGGGTTTAATAAACATTGAACGTTATCATCTACACGTAATTGCTTTATGAGCACAGAACTATACATTCTGTAAAAGTAAAGGTTTCATAAACATTTAACTATAACGTCTGTACTTATAAAGAACCATACCATGTGTTCCATTCAAGGTTTATTAAACATTGAAGTTATCGTATACACGCGATGGTTTTATAAACACAGAACTATATCGTGTGTAAAAATAAAATTTCATAAACACTGATCTAGTTCGTGTGTACAAGTAAAGTTTCATAAATACTGAACTATATCGTGTATATAGGAAATGTTTCATAAACACTGAACTAAGGTAAATGTTTTTCAAAAAACTGAACTATATCGCGTGTACAGAGTAAATTTTTAATAAACACTGAAATATCGTGTATACAAGTAACGGTTTCATACATACTGAACTATAGGGAAAGTTTTACGAACACTAAAGTACTGTGTGTGCATAAGTAAATATTTCATGAACACTGAACTATATCGTGTGTACAAGTTTGATTTCATAAACACTGAACTATATCGTGTGTACAAGTAAAGTTTCATCAACATTGAACTATATCGTGTGTATAAGCAAAGATTTCATGAAAACTGAACTGTATCGTGTGTACAAGTAAAAATTTCATAAACACTGAACTATATCGTGTGTACAAGTAAAGTTTCATCAACATTGAACTATATCGTGTGTACACGTAAAGTGTAACGAACTCTGAACTATATCGTGTGCGTAAGTAAGATTTCATGAACACTGAACTATATCGTGTGTATAAGTAAATGTTTCATAAACGCTGAAAAATATGGTGTGTGCAAGTATGATTTCATAAACACTGAACTATATCGTGTGTACAAGTAAAGTTTCATCAAAATTGAACTATATCGTGTGTATCAGTAAAGATTTCATGAACACTGAACTATATCATGTGTACAAGTAAAGATTTCATAAACGATGAACTATCTCGTGTGTATAAGTAAAGAACTATATCGTGTGTACAGAGTACATGTTTAATAAACACTGAACTGAGATACAAGTAACGGTTTCATACACACTGAACTATAGTAAAGGTTTCACGAACACTGAAGTACATTGTGTGCATAGGTAAAGATTTCATGAAACTGAACTATATCGTGTGTACAAGTAACAGTTCATAAACACTGAACTATATCGTGTGAACAAGTAAAGTGTCGTCAATACTGAACTATAGTAAATGTTTTTCAAAAACTGAACTATATCGTGTATACAAAGTACATGTTTGATAAACACTGAAATATATCGTTTATACAAGTAACGGTTTCATACATTGAACTACAGTAACGGTTCAAGAACATTGAACTATAGTGTATAAATACTGATAAAGTTGATCCTTTGTGAGCAACAAATACAATTAAGAGAATAAAGCAGCATATTCGGTTTTATTGAGTCTATTCATGAGAAGTAATGTAAGAAGCAAAACCTCTCACGCCCACTAGCACCGGCTTAAGCGGTATTCTACTTCAAAGCCACCTATATTGGGCTCGTTGGTCTCAAAGGAAGAGTAAAAATAACACTACTGATTCGTAGCACGGGGAGACTTTTTACAGCCGCCACACTGCACTAAACGAAACATAGTGTGAACGTTAATAAATACTGATAAAGTTGATTCTTTGTGAGCAACAAACACAATTAAGAGAATAAAGCAGCAGACTCGGTTTTATCGAGTATGTACAAGTAAAGGTGTCATAAAGATTGAACTAAATCGTCCATACTAGTAAATGTTTCATAAACCCTAAAATATATCGTGTGTACAAGTAAAGGTTTCATAAACACTGAATGATATTGTCTGTACAAATAAAGGTGTCATAAACACTGAAATATATCGCCTATACTATTAAATATTTCATAAACACAACTATATCCTCTGTACAAGTAAATGTCGTGGTCGGTCGTTTCCAAAGGTCCACTCTTATACTATTTTTTTTTATACATACTTGAACAATATCGTGTGTACACGAAACGGTTTCATAAACACTGAACCATATCGTGTGTACAATTAAATGTTCCATAAACACAACTAGGTCCTGGCGTCAAATTAGGCATATTTCGAGAATTATGTTTGGCCGTGTGCGAAGCTTAAGCATAACCACACGGAACTGCATTCCCGGATTTGTCACATCAAGGCAAATAAAAAATAACGAAGAAATAGCAAATCATAGCCACCTTGCTTACCTTTATCTTTGTTATTGAAACTACATCGGGATGGCGATGGAGCACTTTTGCATGTACCTCCAAATGGAGGTAGCTCCACGGTATCGCGTGTACCATTAAAGGTTCATAATCACTGAACTATATGTTTAAATATATGTTACTAATTCATATGGTGGTAAGTGAAGTAACTTCACTTCATTGCGTGTGATACTGCTACACATTAAATGACGGAAACATCAAGGCGCCGTGTCAACCGTCTTGATAACCGCCTTAACTGTTTTTCCATATTTATTTGGAAGGAGTTCCAATTTGTTGCAAATTCCTCATCCAGTTGCTTTAGAATGGAAATACACTCAGTCACTGCAATGGATGGTTTCCGTTCGATGTTATTTATTCCTGTTTCGGTGTTAGTTGGCATTATTTGCTTGTTTAGATCAGCTGACATCTGCCTGATTAATTCGTCAAGGAAAGTCGTTTCCTCCCACCTGAGCAAGATATGGTATATTGTATCACCCCGTCTAGTTCTCATTCTCATATCTGCACCGAAATCCATAACTAACGATAAAACAATCGTAGTATCACCCTTTTCGCACGCGATATGTAAAGGAGTTTTTCCAAATTTATCTCGCGCATTAACATTGACAATTGGACATAAACTTCTAACTATTTCTTCATGTCCTTTATGAACCGCTGCATGTAAAGGTGTAAACCCCTGTTTTTCAGGTGCGCTGACATCACATACATTCATTATTTCATAACTAGGTCAACCTTTCCATCGTAAACAGCACAGTAAAACGGCGTCCTTCCATACATGTCACCTACATTGGAATCTGCGCCTAGTTCTATTAGAGCGTCTAGCAGGTCATGGTTATTTTTCCATACCGCTATGTGAAAAACGGTCATGCCTTTGAGCACAGATATTTTGCCATACGATGTTATCTTAAGTTTGGCCAGTGAGATGTCGTGTTGTAGAAGAACTTTCACAACCTCTGTATGAACTTGTAACGCTGCACAGTGAATGACATAATGACCTCTGTGATCCTTTAATGTTACGGAGGCGCCATGTTCCACAAGCAGTTTTGCACTATTTGTAAGTCCAATGTCTGAAGCAACGTGCAATGGCGTACGTTTAAATGTTCCAGTTTTCACATTTAACGATGCCCCTTTCTCTATAAGTATCCTACATATTTCTTCGTGTTTGTAAGCAACAGCTTTATCCAGAGCTGACATTTTATCGTTATTTCTGCTGTTTATATCAACACCATGGTCAACAAGACATTGAACAGACTTGGCAAATCCATTCTTCGCGGCCACAATCAACGCATTGTTTCCATTTACGAGGTGTCCTTTTTCGGCTGCGACTGATTTTCGATTCTTTAACAGAGTAGTTAGTATTTCCGTATTTTCTTTCTGTGAGGCAATGTGAATGGCGTCTTCATTAACACCACAGCCGTTTGATAATAAATAGCGAACTACATCGATTAAGTCTTTGTGCACAGCAAACAGGAGTGACATAGACATTTCATTTTCTTCTGTCTCAATTTTGTCTTTATTTCTTCTTTTCTTTTGTTGCATCAGTTTCATAAAGAGCGCACCGTTCCCACTGGAAATGGAATACGATGGCAGAAATACCTCTCTTTCTTCTAAACAAATTCCATAAGAGAGGAAGTAGCCAGACATGGTCATTACCGGGGTTGAAAGTAGCTTTTCAAAAAGGTCCTTTTTTATCAAATACTGGACAAAAGTCTGCACGTATCCGCCGTCAGTAAACGCGCTGTGAAAGAGCACACCGCTGTCAAGTTCTAACGAAACGGTGATCGTTTTTGGACTGTGTCCACGAGTTTTCGGTAGTAAGCGGTAGTAAGCGCACCTGAACTAGGGAACCACCCTGAACGAGCAAAGAGCATTTCGACTAGTCTGGCAATCAGATTTTCATGCATATGTCTTTCAATATAAAAGTGGAATTCATCATCTTTGGTGGAATCTGTTGTGACATACTCCATAACAAAATCTGGAGAACAAAATTCAAGCGTTTCTTTCGGATAGTCCTTGCAGAGCACCAGTCCAATCATGTCGTCGATAACATTGTGATTGAACGAATACACACCGGTGTTGGGGTCAAAGTCGAGGAAACCACCCTTGTGATGTTCTAGTGATTTTCTCAAGACCTTAATAAGCTTAGCTTTCGGTTTGAAACCAAACTTCTTGGCTATTCGTTGGACTTGATGCGACGTGCTTGACAGATCTAGCTCAGATATGGGCAATGCCTTTTCCTTCTGTGACCATATCATCACCAGTGCAAGAAACTTTTCTTCATTTTTATACAGATCCTGTATGCATGTTTTGAAAAATTCATTGGGCTCTTGGAAGAATAATGGTCCTCTCTGGAAAAGTTCGTCGTTGTTAACGAACATATTCACGCATTCAGGAAAACCGAAAAGAAAATTGCGTTCTTGTAGCAACCACATTTCAAAAAATGATACAGAAGTAGCTACGCAAAGATCGATCAATCCTGGTGCAATGTCACGGTTTTTCCTTTCCATGTGTATCTTCAATATCTCTTCCCTCTCTGAGATTGAAAGACTTTTGGAAGACAAAAATTGCACGTTTTCACTTTTAAAGAGAGTGAGTCGTTCTATCTTCTGCTTCGCATCCTCTAGAATGTAGTGTCGTGTTGTTATGATAACAGTAAGTGACTTTTTCTTCACAGCCATGGCTATGTCTGGCAAATATTTCTCCCATTTATTTAATAAATTCTCATCCAAAACTCCGGCCCCAAATATGTCGTCAATGAAAATGCAGTTGAATATATCCGATTTCAAATCTAAATGCTTCCAGTCAGACGGTGTCCTCATCTTCAGACATTGCTCCGACGACGATACTTCTGATACCAGTCTGTTTGACATAGCTGTTTTACCCTCTCCCGGATGGCCGCTGATTATCAGTATATTGTTTTTTACCAACTTTGCCTTTGCTTCTTCGTATGCCTTTGTTTCAACGTATACGTTAGTCGATGCGTCTTCGAAATACATCTGTGAAATAGCTATAGAAGAAACAAGAGACATAACCATTTCTTAAATACAAAAAGCCGACAGTTCAAGTTAATTCTCCAGAGTTTGAACAAATGTCTTCGTCTGGTAATCAATAAATTATATAAACTTAGTGGCGGCAGTAAAACGTCTCCCCGCGCTTGCAATCAGTACTGTTATTCATTCGATCTTTGGAGATCGCTGAGCCCGATACTTATATTTACCCGGAGCTAGAGGGCGTGAGCGGCAGCTAGCATATTACACTACCGCTCATGAACAGTTTCAATCAAACCGAGACTGCAATAGTTCGTATGTGTCATGCTCGGCCGTTTCCAAAGGTCCATTATCATACCTTTTTTTAAGAGGTTAAATTTATTAAATTCATTATGCTGAGGTAAAATAATAAAATCTATATTTAAAAAAAAAAACACACAGACAACATGCCTCTCTGTGGGTCTCTTTGGGCGTGTCTCGAATTGTAAGGACTAGACCAGTTGCATCGACCCAGGCTAAATGAGATAATTCTGTACAACATATATCATAATTAGTGACATTGTTAATTACTTGTTATCATTTGAAGATATTTTCTTTATTAACTTAAACAGCTACACATAGCAAATAATATCCACTTCAGTACCTTGGACATAATCTTTCTATGAATATAAAGCTAGGAAGCAAACTTTTGAAGCCTTATTCACTGTTTATATTGACACTTGCTTGGGTTTTAAACGAAAAAAACAATTGTATTAACAACAACAACATCAACAAAAACACACACATTTCTTCTACAATCTGTCTGACAAATATTTACGACATTCGAATGCTTTTTGATTGGGATATTTTCGAAACAAAATTCGGCTCCATTAAACATTTGAAAAACTAGTTATAAGAATGTTGTTTAGAAAATGGATACAATGAGGTGCATACTTACATGCCAAACGTTTTAATTCTGTTGACATATTTTCTCTTTCCCTCTTTTTCACTAAAACATAAGAAAATTACATGTACAACGAAATATAGTATTAATATACTAAACTTATACCTATTATCATTATGGTGAATGGTTACGATGTTGCTGATGATTTAACGATGGTTAGTTTATCATTAAAAACAGTATTAATAGAAACATCAATATTATAATATATAATTTGGAAAGAAATTATCGGCAAAAACAATCTCCTCTGCATAATTTGGAAACGCTTTTCTTTTCTTTTTTTTGAAATTCATTGACTTAATAAGTATTATTTTTAAAAAGGATATACAGAACAACGTAATGCAAATCGTAGTTTACGTATTTTATTTCTTATCGCATACATGTTTACCTTCATTAACGCTTTCTTGCAACTGTTGTACCGTCTCTGTAAGAGTACACGTAACAACTTCTGTAGTATCAACACGCTGTTCAACTGCTTCAATTTGTGTATGTAGCTGCTGACAGGTGCTGGCAATATATTCCTCTGACTTTATCTGTTGTCTTCCGGTTTCTGTAACTTGCGTATAAACCACGTCTATTTGCGCTTCTTGAATTTTAGACTGTTTATCTAAATTATGCAGCGTTGTTCGATCTAAATCACACGTAGAAGCCAATGCCGACACGGTTTCTATGTGCCGATCCAGCGTATCTTTAATATCCTGGTGCTCTTTGCATTCATCTTGAATAGTCGAAACGGCTGTATCCAATGTGGAAACTCGGGATGTTAAACTCTGTATTCCCCCCTCGTGCTCGTGTAACTTTGTCTTCATCTCTCCTACCTCTGTCTGTAAAGCGGTATCCATTTCTTCCCAAACACGAAGTTTCTCTTCATAATCTTGCTCGCTCTTTGGGTCAATTGACTTGGACTTCAGCTCATCAACATGTTTCTTTAAGTCAGTGATATTTGACCCTAGTCTGTATAAAACCTTCAATAAAATAATTTAAATGAAGTTGTAATATGTATCAGCTATTATATCGCCCGGTTACACGTTTTATAGAAGGTTATTTTGTTAACTTAAGCAAGCGTACTGGATTAAGGTAAGGCCATAGAAAAAAATACCTGTATTTCCGGTGGCCCGACCGACCCTATTTGTAAGGGGCCGACCCTAAAACTTTTTATGAAAAAAAAATTAAAAAATTAAAAATTAAAAAACAAAAATTGTTCTGAACAATGATTTATCACAATATATCGAGGTAAACTGACATCACAGAGAAACTTTCAGTTGTATCAAATACATGTAGAATCTCACAATATCTTGCTCCAAAAAAGAAAAAAAAAAGCCTACCTACCTACCCTATTTTAGAGCATGCATTAGGAAACATAATGCATTTTTTTTGGCCTAAGCGCAGTCATTGTGTACGTTTGAAGATGTATGTATTACATGTACGCACCTGTTCAAGTTCATTCCATTTACTCAGTAACTGTTGCTCAGTCATAGCTGCGCAGACGGGATGTGATGCCTAGAATAGGAAACGATAAACGCACTAACTGTATATTCTAATATAATCATTCCCAGCAATTCTAGCACCAACACCTCTATCGGATATGGCATTTTTCAACGAGAACTGTCAAGAGACCAGCACAGCCTATCTGTGACTAAGTTGGAGTTCAGTGGGTTTAAGGAGCTACGTCATAATACAACGTCATTCAAAATTGAATGGAAGTGTTGTTTGTGTAATTGTTAGCATGCTTACCCGGAAAGCAATAGGTCCATGGTTCGATTCCCGGCTGCAGCACGCCGATCTTTAAAATGAAAATTCTTCTTCATAACAGATTATAGACTGGACTCAAATAAGAGTGTCATACAGTGTGGAATACGGGGACGCAGTCCAATCCTAAAGTATCTCCGATTTTCCCGATAGTGAACTAATAAAATAAAATAAAATCCATCGTAAACGAATACTCCCCCTAGTATTCTAAATAGTAAGATATCTGCATGGTTTGTAACTAATTCCGGGATCGCTCTGGATCAAAACCATTTGGTGATACAAAATATTACTATGCAAAATTGTACAAGATATTTACATTTGCTAGTGAGACTTTTCATAACTTGTTTACTGTAAATTGGTTTAAGTAATAAGATGTGTCTGCCCATTACCAGTTTTGGATGAGATATTTGAGAAAATAATCAGAGAATTCCCAAATCTCCCTTTAAAGCGAGCCCTGCTCATTACCTCCATGCCAGTAGAGAGTAGAGGATAGTTTATAAAGTCTATTTCTTAAACTTGTAATACTTATTTACTTACAAAGCTTCAGTTAATTGTGTTTCTATAATAAAAATCAAGATTGTGTTGTTATGCATTGTTCACATGTTCTGATTCGCTGCCGGAGCGACTCTTATATGGTTTCATAATTGCACATGGTAAGGTATCAATGAACAGTTTCTTTAAGGTGTTCACGTTCATAACGCAATCTTATAAGTAGACATGATAGCAGTGAACAGTTTATCTGTGTTGTAACACACGCTAACGCACACGAATCAGAACGAAGCGAGGTTGTCCACCTTGATTCAAAATGTTTGAGAAGAACTGATGGTAAATTGGGAAGAAAGTGTCTGGTAAGAAAATAAGTCGTGGCATGTTTACGTCTTCGTGGCAACATTTTTTTCAATATTGTTTTAACACACGTGACTTGATCTGGTATTATGCTAAACTTTGTTCCAAGTTCCTACCCATATATAATGCTATTTTCTATCGTCAGCTATTTTCCGCTTGCGTAAAACCATGCTTGTATTATATTGTGATTGTTATGCCAGAAATGGCCCATAATTGGAAAATAAAAACTTTTATATTCTACTCTACTCCACTCCTCTCCACTCCACTCCTCTCCAAAAAATCACCTCTCCTCTCCTCTCTCCCCTCCCCTCCCCTCCCCTCCCCTCCCCTCCTCTCCTCTCTTCTTCTCTCCTTTCCTTTCCTCTCTTCTCCTCTCTTCTCTATTCTATTCTATTCTTTTCTTACCTCGTTCCTGAATAATCGTAATCGGACAATGTCAGCTTCAATCGATTTATCCATGGACGGTGGGATGCCTTTCCAGACCGACGACGTCATATTTAGCCCACATATTGGCAAATTCTGCAACAAGCAAGCTAGCAGAGACACATCAAATGTTGACGAATCCGGTTGTCCGAGCGTCGGGTACAGCAATTTATCTTGTTGTTTCGTAATCGTCCCTCTTTTAATCATAAATGTAATCGGTTTACGATTCGTAGACATATTCAATTCCGACTGCAGTCTAGATGGTGGAATTCTTTGATCAAATTGGTCTCTTAGAACCAGGGTGCCACCATCGACTAATAGCGACATCCATCTGAGGAAGTGAGCTTTGTTCTCAGATGGCGCTATACTGCTTGCAGTTGCCATTCTTATAGTAGATGTTTCTGTAATGGTTAAATATGAGTTACTTGTATTTAAACAAGAAACCGTGGATTCACATGTCTCGCCTAACGGGGGCTGGACTTAAAAACAAAAAGGTCAATGATGCTTAAATGAAAGTTTGTAAACATTTTAATAACTAAAAACAATCGAGTTTGCCGTTTGCTGAGATGACATTTAAGTGCATTAGTTTAAAACAAAATGCCTTTTTTATTAAAAACAAGAGGCCCTCTTGGGCCTGTGGATGCTCTACTGGCTAAAACGGCTTTTATATCAAGGGTTATCGACATAAAATTCCCATCAGTAGTTTTTTTAAAACATTGCAAACACAGGGATAGGATCGCCTTAGATCGCTCACCTGGTAATCATGGGCAATAAGTCTGCTGTGTCTAGTCTGGCATGGGCATTTTTTAATTTGTCCCACTTTCTTCTATGAATGAAATTTCATAAAAATGGGTTGAAGAGGGGGTGGGGGGGGGGGTCTATATTGGGGTGTGGGGGGGGGTGTGTTTATATTAACATTCTAAACAAATATGGTAAAAGATCAGATAAAAAAAGAAGTAACTACACATTTAACAAAGGAAAATACAATATAGCATTTTCAACAAATAAAGGACCATAACCTGTCGTTACTAACTAGATCTAGCTGGTTTTCGAACTTGTCCAAAATTTCATTGATATACCATGCTTTGCACAACTAGACATCATACTGAGGCTTCCTGCCAAATTGTGTAGAAATCCAACAAGCCGTTTAGGAGGAGTAGCGCCGACAAGAAATTTAAAGTAAAAATGTCAAAGTGCCATAACTCCGTCATAAATCAGCAAACTGGAACAAAAGCGCGATATGCACAACTAGACATCTTAGCGATGCTTCCTGCCAAGTTTCGTCGAAATCCAACAAGGCGTTTAGGAGGAGTAGCGCAGACAAGAAATTAAAAAAACAAGAGCTGTCGGAGAACAGCGCAGCTCGACTATTCGATTTTTCAGAGAACAATAACTTTATAGCTAG
Organism: Cyrtodaria siliqua; assembly: GCA_037043455.1. Taxonomy (NCBI): domain Eukaryota; kingdom Metazoa; phylum Mollusca; class Bivalvia; order Adapedonta; family Hiatellidae; genus Cyrtodaria; species Cyrtodaria siliqua. Next base: position 16,967 of record JAWPHD010018408.1, on the reverse strand, counting down.
TATATATCATCAGAAAACAAGGCTACAACTATGTTGAGTGGTTGTGTAAGAATTGACCAAAACTACACAGAAATATGTAAAAAAATAAAAAATAAAAATAAAAAAATCGAGTTTTGAGTGGGGTGCGGGATGGGGTTGGGAGAGAGGCGGTGTGGATGGTGGGGGGGAGTGGGGGTGGTGAGGGCAACATATATGTGTAAAAAGCTATGTAAGAATGCACCAAAACAACACAAAAGTATGTAAAAAAAAGTTTCGAGTGTGTGTGTGGGGGGGGGAGGGGGGTGGAGGGAGGCGGGGGGAGAAGCAGAGGATGGGTGGGAGGGAGCAACATATGCGTAAGAATTGACCAAAAAACACAGAAATATGAAGAAAAAAATAGGGGGGAAGGGGGCGACATGTTTAAGAATTGACAAAAGCAAGTGGGGTGGTGGTGGGGGAAGCGCGGATGAGAGGCGAGAGTGGGTTGTGGGGTGGGGATGGTGGGGACGGGGCAACATATATGTGTAAGAATTGACTAAAACAACAAAGAAATATGTAAAAAAATATATATATAGATTTTCAAGTTGGGTTGGGCGTGGGGAGGGGGGCGGCGGTGCGAGGCGGGAGTGGGCTGGGTGGTGGGGGTGGGGGGGGGGGGGTGGGGAGAGGGCAACATATATGTGTAAGAATTGACTAAAACAACTAAGAAATATGTAAAAAAAATATAAATATAGATTTTCAAGTTGGGGTGGGGTGGGTTTGGGGGGGGGGGGGGGCGAGGTGAGAGGCGGGAGTTGGTTGGGTGGGGGGGAGAGGGCAACATATATGTGTAAGAATTGACTAAAACAACAAAGAAATATGTAAAAAAAAAAAAAAAAAGATTTTCAAGTTGGGTGGGGGCGGGGGAGAGCGGGGGTGAGAGGCGGGAGTGGGTTGTGGTGTGCGGGGGAGGGGGGACGGGGCAACATATATGTGTAAGAATTGACTAAAACAACAAAGATATATGTAAAAAAAATAATTAGATTTTCAAGTGGGGGGGGGGAGCGGGGGTGAGAGGCGGGAGTGGGTTGTGGGGTGAGGGGTTGGGGGTGGGGGGACAGGGCAACATATATGTGTAAGAATTGACTAAAACAACAAAGAAATATGTAAAAAAATATATATATAGTTTTTCAAGTTGGGGTGTGGTGGGTGGGGGTGGGGGGGGGGTGTGTGTGTTGAGCGGCGGTGAGTGGCTGGAGTGGGTTGGGGAGGGCAACATATACATATGTAAGAATTGACTAAAACAACAAAGAAATATGTAAAAAAAAAATAGATTTTCAAGTGGGGTGGGGGCGGGGGTGAGAGGCGGGAGTGGGTTGTGGGGTGGCGGGGGGACGGGGCAACATATATGTGTAAGAATTGACTAAAACAACAAAGAAATATGTAAAAAAAATATAGATTTTCAAGTGGGGGTGGGGTGGGGGGCGGCGGTGAGAGGCGGGAGTGGGTTGGGGAGGGGGGTGTGTGGGGGAGAGGGCAACATATATGTGTAAGAATTGACTGAAACAACAAAAAAATATGTAAAAAAAAATAGATTTTCAAGTGGGGCGGGGCGGGGGGAGCGGGGGTGAGAGGCGGGAGTGGGTTGTGTGTGTGTGGGGGGGGGGGTGTGTAAACGGGGCAACATATATGTGTAAGAATTGACTAAAACAACGGATATATGTAAAAAAAATAATAATAAAAAAAAAAATTCAACTGGGGATGGGGCGTTGGTGGGGGGTGAGAGTGGGGGGGGGGGGGGGGGGTGTAAACGGTGCAACATATATGTGTAAGAATTGACTAAAACAACAGATATATGTAAAAAAAAAATAATAATAAAAAAAGAAAATTCAACTGGGGGTGGGGGTGGTGAGAGGGTGGGGGGAGGAGGGGGGGTGGGAGGGGGGAGAGGGGCAACATATATGTGTAAGAATTGACTAAAACAACACAGAAATATGTAAAAAAATAAATAAAATGAAAGTGTGGATGGGAGTGGGGTAGGGGTGGGGGGGGGGGGGAGTAGGGAGCCCATGCCCCAATATGGGTGAAGTAATAAGGTGCATAATGCTATAACAAATCCCAAACCAAAAGTATAGATATTTACATGCTTACATGCAAACCTAGATCTGCCTTTATTGCATATTTTATGGGCCATCACAATTTGGGTTCCATGGGAGCCCAAAATTTGCAGAAGACAAAATTACTTATCCAATCCTTTACAACATACTATAAGGAAACCAATTCCAAAATTTAGTTCAGCTAGGACAAGAAATGTAAGAGATATAGACCAGTAAACACAGCTTACACATCAAAATTTGATGTGTAATAGACATATTTTAAGGGAACCTGAATTTGGGTTCCATGGGAGGTAAAAATTATAAGGTTATCTGCCCTTTGCTTGGATGGTCAAGGTCACTACCACATTTGCTTTGTCACGTTGCGATGTACCACTCAAGATACAACTATCAGCAAAGTTTTAAAGGTCTAGTGCATACAGTTTGTGAAAAAGTGACTTAAACGCAAAAGTTGAACCTAAACATTATTAAGTTATCTGCCCTTTGCTTGGAGGGTCAAGGTCACTTCCATATTTGCTTTGTCACGTTGCCATGTACCACCCAAGATACAACTATAAGCACAGTTTGAAAGGTCTAGTGCATACAGTTTGTGAAAAAGTGACCTAAACGCAAAAGTTGAACCTTAAAATTAGTAAGTTATATGCCCTTTGCTTGGAGGGTCAAGGTCACTTCCACAATTGCTTTGTCACGTTGCGATGTACCACTCGTGATACAACTATAAGCAAAGTTTGAACGGTTTAGTGCATACAGTTTGTGAGAAAATGACCTAAACGCAAAACTTGAATGTTGACGCCGCTGCCGACGCCGCCGCCGCCGGAAAAGCAACATCTATGTCTCTTTTTTTTTCGAAAAGGCGAGATTGAAATAAAACAAAAACAATAAAAACATTCTCTGATACATTATTATGCTCCCAGAACCTTCCCCCCTCCAACCCCAACCTACAGGAGAGAGAGAAGAGGTATAGAGAATAGAGAGAAGAAGAAATAGTGTTGTAGTATACTCCGTAACTGTCGCGTGACTGTCGCGTGACGGATTCGTAAATATTGTCTTTTCTATGCAGACCTCCTTCTTGTCTGGGATTTTTTTGTAATTGTTGATGGATTTCCAAGTGGAGCATATTTTGGTAAACCAATGTTGCAGAATTATATAACGAAGAATAGTGTATACCTGATCCAGTCGCTGAGTGACATTTACGCACGGACCATTAAAGAGGTAAACAAAATATTCCGGAAAAAACGAGTGTGAAATTAGTTTCCAGACTTCTATTTGTATATACATATACTACAACACTATTTCTTCTTCTCTCTATCCCTATTCTCTCTCTACTGTAAGAGGGTGATGGGGAGAGGGGGTGAGGTGGGGGCTGTGGCCCGTCCCGCTTTCTTGTCCGGAGCATAACTTAATAACTACCAACAGACTCACATGAAATTTCACAGAACAGTATAGGGTAATAATTAGTGAAAGTGCAGAGCACAAAACACACAACTCTACCTTATTTAAATTAGAGTTATTTCCCTTTGTAATGTTATACTAGCCTAACTTGAAAACTACATGCGCCATGATAGAGTCCAATAAGAAAAATCGCAGAACTCTTACCTTCATTCGGAGTTAATTGTATAATGCTTGTCCGCAGTATAACTTGAAAACTACTAGTGTGACTGGACTGAAACTTTACACAACGATACAGGGTAATGAGATTAATTATTGTCCGGAGCATAACTTGAAAACAACTGAAATGAAACTTCACACAATGATAGACGACAATAAGAGAAACTGCCAATGCCTTTTGGCATAAATCTACTGGGATTTAAGGCGCCGCCATTTACGTATGTAACCAATATGGATTCCTTCTACATGCATTCGAGATAGATTCCATGGAATTCATCAAGGTGTTGCGAATGATTAAGGAATACGTGGAATTCTACTTTCAATTTCACTTCCGACAAGTTCTGAAATATGTATGATCGAGTAACGTATTAAAAGCATTAACTTTATTTAATTCACATAAATTAAGAAACAAGTACGCACCTTTCTTTGTAAACAAATAACTCGGTTGATAGCGTTGGTGGAGCGAACCAGAAGAACCCGGGGGAAAACCCCTTGGCCTCGTTCGAGTGTTATACATATGTAGGCTATATAGTCATTTTGATTTACTACTAGTTTGTTTTATAGTATTTATTAAATAGAGTTACTGTATTTAGTCTACTGTATATTGTTTTAGGAAAAGCAACTTACCAATACTAGATACATGCTAGGTTGTTTATTTAATTTTCCAAATTGTGCTGTAAACAACTATACAATGCACGACCTTTAGAAGTCGGTGTTCACGATATGGACAGGTGTACACCGAAAGCATACCTATGCGGTAAAGTTGACCGGCCATGGGGTTTTTCATGAACATGTTTATGTTTATTGAAATCGAAATCAATACACAACAATAGATATTTACAATTCACACATTCCAATATCTGTGAAAAGCGAGAATAATATTTTATTTCATGACGTAGAAAACTTTGAACAGGTAAAGTGTGTATTTATCAATTATCTGGCAATAGTTGTGCAGATATACAATTCAAATATACCTTCATTTCCTCGTGCAGTCAAGCAGTGGTAAAAGTAGTATCTACGTCATGCAAATAATACTTATTTGTACATAAAACTTAGTAGCGGTTTTAAATATATGTTTCTCTCCGGGACTATCAACAAATGTTCATAATTTTGATGGTTAAGAGTTAAATTTGTTAACTGAAAACGGTGGCCATTCCTCCTTAAATATGTCGACTGAGAAAGGATGTAGTGATGAGTTGTTTTTTAAAAACTGCTTATTTGGTATAAATTAGAAGGGCGTTCCACGGAACACTTGTATCGTCTGTCTTGTGGTTATTTCAGCACGGACAATCTTATCTGACAATAACGTTTGAAGGGAAGGGGTGCAATCCTTGATGCATTACTGGGCAGATTTTCTTTTAATTGTTAGCGTTTAAGAAACGAGGCATTGGATAATAGATAAGAAAAAACTGTATAAATGCAGGTTTGAGCTAGGTTAGGTTGCAGGTTAACGTTTTAGGAAAAGGGGCATAACTCTGCCGAAATAAAAGTCAGATTTATTGGACATTCCGTTGACAATGAAAATAGACTGCTTCACTGCGCATCTTCCGTTTTACAAGCTGTCACAGGCCGATTTTTGAAACGGTGGATTTGATAACACGTAAAACGCATTGCAACTGCGATAACAGCCAAGCGTCTGATGTACGTTCTATAAAAAGATCTAGAATGCTGGGCTTTCCCCAGACTGTTTCACTGCGCATTTCTCGTATATCAAACGAAATGCAGGCGTTTTTTATATAAAAAAAAATCAAGTGGGGTCAGGAGTGGTATATTCGAAATTTTCCAGGGTGACTAGTGTGTTTTCCAGTTTGTTTTCCAGTTGTTGTTTTTTCAGGGGAGGTGGTTTTAAGACAATGAGAGTAAAGAAGATTTTATTAGGAGTGGGTAAAGCACCGATTTCAGGGGAATATTAAAAAAAACTACCTAGGTGTTAGGTTCTGTAGATTTTCTGGAGGTGAATGCATTAAAATTTCATGGTGCTGCTGCTTTTTTTTTGTTGGTGATTTTGTTTTTTAATCCGATGAGGCTGTGGTTGGAGAGGGCTGGACTGGGTGTGTGTGGGATGGGGATGTATCTTTCAAAAAAAGAAAAGAAAAACGAAGGAGGTAAGAAATGGATTTTAAGAGGATTAAGGTGCTATTTTGTAGATTTTCCACGTGGCAGGGCCTGAAGAAAAACTTTTCCATTTTATTTTATTGTTTAAAAGCAGTGGTGTATTTTGGGCTAAGAAAAAAATTCTTAGAGTAGTGGTAGCGTGTGTGCGTGAGGGTGTTTAGTATGGATATTATCCGGAATAGTCCATTATGCCTAACAGAAGTTCATTTATGTCTAATCCTTTTGTTAGGATCAGCCAACCCCCGTCATCCCCAACCCTGGCGAATATTTAACAAATGTCTAAAAACAAAAGTATAGTACGTGCTCAAGTAGCTAAGTACCCAAGAAAAATACAATCGTCAAGAACTGCGTCAAAGAAAGGGGCGTAGCTATGTAGAGCATGCGTACACATTGCAAAAAAAAAAAAGAAAAGAAAGAAGAAATAATAAGAAGTTCCAAAAATATCAGGCTAATTTATCAATATTTCAGAGGCAGAATAGACCTGTAATTTCTAGAGAGTATTGGGGCAATGGTCTCCAAATATAAAAAAAATGGCAAGCAGTCTGAAACCTTTTTTAGGACTAACCAGTTAGGCGAAACATTATTCTGGGCGTTATTACACAAAGTCTACTTTCGGAATATTTATTAACAAAACCCTCCCCACCAACCACCTTCCCATCCCTTTCATTTTTGTGCTCTTTTAGATTTTTTTAGAACTTTCGTATCTGTGAACAAGTTGTAGGATAGAAGTAATAACTGGGTGGGTACATGCAAAAGTAAGTTCGCGCTTATAAAGTATTTCACCCACCTGGGTGGGGTGGGATAGGGCAGAAACGGGAGTACCCAGGGAAATAGGGAAAAAAAAGTGCTACCCTAGGTGCAACATTTTCCAGGGTAGTCCCCAATGTTGGTACTATACCGGGTTCTGTCTTAAGTCAGTTTACCCCGATGTCAACATTGTTGGTCTAATTGGGCTCTTCACGCAATATCCGTTCCCATCCGTTACGGGTAAAAAGTAACAAGAAAGGTAGCCGAGTGCAAACCCAGCAACTACATTTCAAAATATATAATCAACAAATGTATTCAAATTGTACAATGAAAAATATTCACTTCCAAAACACACATAAATTAGAACAAGTATTTCTTTAAAATCCGCTTTTAGAATAAAGTACAAACATATTGGCAAATGTCCCTTTAATCTAAATAGTACAGTAATCCAATTTTATTTTAAAATCATTTCAACATCATCGTTGTAAACACTCATAGGTAACACCGCCCATTAAAGAATGAAAATATGTTAAAGGGTGATGTTTGGGGAGTGGAGGGGTGACGGACATAGTGAGGAAAGTGGGGGTGGGAAGTGAGGTGATGGTGTGCAGGGTTTGCGAGTTTTTTTCCCAGAAAGAATGGGGTATTTTCGAAATTGTCCAGGGGACTGGGATGTTGTCAAGACATAGTTTTAGGTAAGCGAATGAGGTAATGAGGTCGACTGGAAGGGATTTTCGAGGTGTGTTGAGTGGCGGTAAAGGAAAAAGGTCCAGAGAGGTATTTTCGATTTTTTTTAATATCCATTTTGTAGATTTTCTAGGGGTTTCTGGTTTGAAGAAACGCTTTCCAGGGTAGCGTTTGTTTGTTTCTGTAAGGCCCAACCGGTATTTTTGAAGGAAATAAATGTATTGGGGTATTTTGTTGACTTCATATGTGCGAGGTCTAAATCCAGAGGATGGGGGTGGGAAGGTGGTGCTGCGAATACTTTGGCTGGAACAGTCATTCCTTTCAAACAGGAGTTTATTTCTGTCAAATCCTCGTAGTGTTATTCCAGCCGACGTCGTCCCCCTCCCCAACTCGCAATCCCTCATTTTAAAAGTAAAAATTCTCCATTATGTTATTCAAATAGGTTAATACAGTTACATTCTATTTTTATTTTTTTTATAATCAATTAACAATAAATCAAACTTAGTATTTGCTATGTCAAGCTCCAATCTTAAATAAATACACATACACAATGACCATACACATTATATTAACAGACGCTTACAAAGACTAAGACGTGTCCCACCCGATAATGTCTGAATGCATTCTAGTTTTATCACGTGTAGTGAGTGCTGACAGTCATTAATTTTATGTAAAACATTGAAAGGCATTGACTTCATTATCCTCGTATTTTGTCAAAATTGTCCAAGCGGTTTCTGAGAGGAAGATGTTTAAAGTTTTTCCCTGTTAAATCTGTGCAAAACATGCAAAATCTCTATATACAAATCTTCCGGGGCGCAAGCATTTTTTACTCCGAAGACTTCATTTGTACAACTTTTATAGTCAAGGGGTAGGCAATCATTAATAAAGAAAAACTGTCGAAATCTGTTCAGTGGTTCTTGACCATATATCTTAATGGCGGCTATCTTGGATGTCGCATTGACACAATTTGTAAAACATTGAAAGGCACTGACTTCATTATCTTCCGTGTGGAATTTTGTCAAAATTGGCCAAGCGGATTTTTTAAGGTTTTGACCATATATGGTATCGATGGCCATCTTGGATGTTGCATTCACCTAAGTTGTACACATTTAAAAGACATTAACCTCAGCAGCATCCATGTGAAATATGGTCAAAATTGGCCAAGAAAAACATGTAATAATTCTATATACACATTTTGGACTCCCGGGGTGCAGCCAGATTTGACCCCGAGGACTTCATTTGCAACAACTTTATAATCTAGGGGTTGGCAATAATAACTGAAGAAAAACTGTCGAAGTTTGTTCAGTGATTTTTGAGAAGAAGATTTGTCAAAGTGTTGAACATATATGGTAATGGCATTGACCTATTTTTTTTAGCTTTGAACGGCAGTGAACTCAGTGTCATCCATGTGAAATTTGGTTAAAATAGGCCGAGCGCTTTGAAGCCTTTGAAGCAAAAGTTAACGCCGGACGGCCGAACGAAGAGTGATGCAAATAGCTCACGGTCGAGCGTTCGGCTCAGGTCAGCTAAAAAATAAAAAGCGCTTTTAACATATGACTTTTCATAACTGTTCAGATTTTAGGCGGGGAGGGCGTGCGATTTTACGCCCCCTTCCTTTGAATCCGCCCCTGACCAGGTGGCATGTATGCTGGAGATTGGCAACTGAGAAGCCTCGTCGGTTGGATACATTAATGCAACTAACAGAGCACTGTATCCAGGAATCTATGCTGTGATGACCATCCATTTAGCCATGCCACCGACATCGGCCACAGCGGAGCGCTCCTTCAGTGATACGAGTCCCATAAAGAGCTATCTCAGATCGACCATGGAAAAGGCGCGGTTTATGGAAAGCTTCGGCTGCATTCTGTTAGCCCTTTGACGCTTCGCTGTGTACAGTTTGCGTTGTATGCTTTACGCTTTGTAAGTTGTCTTGTATGTATTGTAAACATGATAGTCTAAGGGTAAGCGATCATCAGTAGAGAAAATTGTAGAAATCATTTCAGTGGTTCTTGAGAAGTAGAGTTTTTAATGTTTCGACCATTCTTAGTAACATCGACAGTCTTGGATTTTGAGTTGACCTTTTCTTAACAAAACTGGAAGTCGTCGACCATTTGGTGTGTACAAGTAAAGTTTGTATAATCACTGAACTATACTGTGTATAAAAATAATATTTCATAAACACTGAATTTATATCGTGTGTACAAGTAAAAGTTTTATAAAATCTGAACTGTATCTTGTGTACCAGTAAAGGTTTCATAAACACCGAACCATAGCCTCTGTACAAGCAATTGTTTTATAAAAAGGGAATAATAAAGCGTGTATAAGTAAACGTTTCATAAACACTGAACCATATCGTCTGTTGAACTAACGTTTTTACAATCACTGAATTATATCGCGTTTAGAAGTAAATGTTCCAAACTCACCGAACTATATGTTGAAAACTAGTTTACTTATTCATATAATATGTTAGCTGCAGTTCATGTTGCTGTGTCGTCCTCCTGGCTAACCTTCTTAACTATTTGGCCATATATAATTGGAAGACGTTCCAATTGTGTTAAAAATTGTTCATCGAATTGCATTAGATAGCGAAGACATATCGGCAGTGGAAGGTATGGTAACAGTTTCCTCTCGTCATTCTCTCTAAGCAATTCGTCCAATAAACTGCTGTTTAAGACCTTCCTGTGCAAGATATGGTATATTGTATCACCCCGTCTAGTGATCATTCTCATATCTGCACCGAACTCCGCAACTAACGATAAAATAATTGGAGCATCACCCTTTTCGCACGCAATGTGTAAAGGCGTTTTTCCAAATTTATCTCGGGCATTAATATTGACAACTGGACATAAAGTTTTAACTATTTCTTCATGTCCTTTATGAACCGCTGCATGTAAAGGTGTAAACCCTTGTTTTTCAGGTGCGCTTACATCACATACATTCATTAACTTCATAACTAGGTCGACCTTTCCATCGTAAACGGCACAGTAAAACGGCGTCCTTCCGTACTAGTCACCTACATTGGAATCTGCGCCTAGTTCTATGAGAGCGTCTAGCAGGTCATGGTTATTTTTCTATACCGCTATGTGAAAAACGATCATGCCTTTGAGCACAGATGTTTTGCCATACGATGTTATCTTAAGTTTGTCCAGTGAGATGTCGTGTTGTAGAAGTACTTTCACAACTTCTGTATGACCTTGTTACGCTGCACAGTGAATGGCATAATGACCTCTGTGGTCCTTTAATGTTACGGAGGCGCCACGTTCCACAAGCAGTTTTGCAGCATTTGTAAGTCCAATATCTCAAGCCACGTGCAATGGCGTACGTTTAAATGTTCCAGTTTTCACATTTAACGGTTCCCCTTTCTCTATAAGTATCCTGCATATTTCTTCGTGTTTGTAAGCAACAGCTTTATCTAGAGCTGACATTCTGTCGTTATTTCTGCTGTTTATATCAACACCATGGTCAACAAGACATTGAACAGACTTGGCAAGTCCGTTCTTCGCGGCCACAATCAACGCATTGTTTCCATTTACTAGGTGTCCTTTTCCGGCTGCAACTGATTTTCGATTCTTTAACAGAGTAGTTAGTATTTCCGTATTTTCTTTCGGCAATGTGAATGGCGTCTTCATTAACACCACAGCCGTTTGATAATAAATAGCGAACAACATCGTTTAAGTCTTTATGCACAGCAAACAGGAGTGGCATAGACATTTCATTTTCTTCTGTCTCAAGTTTGTCTTTATTTCTTCTTTTCTTTTGATGCATCAGTTCCATAAAAAGTGCACCGTTCCCACTGGAAATGGAATACGATGGCAGAAATACCTCCCTTTCCTCTAAACAAATTCCATAAGAGAGGAAATAACCAGACATGGTCATTACCGGGTTGAAAGTACCTTTTCAAAAAGGTTCTTTTTTTATCAAATACTGGACAAAGGTCTGCACGTATCCACCGTCAGTAAATGCGCTGTGAAAGAGCACAACGCTGTCAAGTTCTAACGAAACGGTTACCGTTTTTGGACTGTGTCCACGTGTTTTCCGCGTGACGGTAGTAGGCGCACCTGAACTAGAGAACACTGAAAGAGCAAAGAGCATTTCGACTAGTTTGGCATCCAGATTTTCATGCATATGTCTTTCAATATAAAAGTAAAATTCATCATCTTTGGTGGAATCTGTTGTGACATACTCCATAACAAAATCTCGAGAGAAAAATTCAAGCGTTTCTTTCGGATAGTCCTTGCAGAGCACCAGTCCAATCATATCGTCGATAACATTGTGATTGAACGAATACACACCGGTGTTGGGATCAAAGTCGAGGAAACCACCCTTGTGACGTTCTAGTGATTTTCTCAAGACCTTAATAAGCTTAGCTTTCGTGTTGAAACCAAACTTCTTGGCTATTCGTTGGACTTGATGCGACGTGCTTGACAGATCTGGCTCAGATATGGGCAATGCCTGTTCCTTCTGTGACCATATCATCACCAGTGCAAGAAACTTTTCTTCTTTTTTGAACAGATCCTGTATGCATGTTTTGAAAAATTCATTGGGCTCTTGGAAGAATAATGGTCCTCTCTGGAAAAGTTCGTCGTTGTTAACGAACATATTCACGCATTCAGGAAAACCGAAAAGAAAATTGCGTTCTTGTAGCAACAACATTTCAAACAAGAGCTGTCGGAGAACAGCGCAGCTCGACTATTCGATTTTTCAGAGAATAATAAATTTATAGCTAGTACATACCATCAGAAAACAAGGCTACAACAATGTGGGGTGGTGTTGGGAGCACAACATAACTATGTGTAAGCATTGACCAAAACTACACAGAAATAAAACAAGAGGCCCAAGAGGGCCTGTGGACGCTCTACTGGCTCTAGATAAAGTTTATGTATAGGGGCCATAACTATTTTAAATATCGTTCAACCAGAACATGGTGATGACATACGCAACTAGGCTTGGTACTGATTGTCCCTGACAAGTTTCGTTGAAATCCAGCCAGAGGTTCAGGAGAACGAGTCTGTACAAAGTTAGTGTATTAAAACCTTTAAGGGGTCATAACTCTGCCAAAATTCATTCAACCACAACACGGCAATGACAGGTGCAACTAGGCTTGGTACTGATCATCCCCATCAAGGTTCGTTGAAATCCAGCAAGCAGTTCAGAAGAGACTAATCTGGACAACGTTTGGCTATTAAAACCTTTAAAGGGCCATAACTCTGTCAAAAATAATTCAACACGAATATGGTGACGACATGCACAACTAGGCTTGATACTGATCATCCTTGTCAAGTTTCGTTAAAATCCAGTCAGGGGTTCGGGAGAACTAGCCCGGAAAATGTTTGTGTATCAAAAAACTTTAAAGGGCCATAACTCCACCAAAAATCTGTTAACCGGAATGCCACGATGATATACACAACTATGCTTGCTGCTGATCATCCCTGTTATGTTTCGTTGAAATGTGGGGAGGCGTTCAGGAGAACTATCCAGACAAAGTTTGTGTATTAAAACCTTTAAAGAGCCATAATTCTGCCAAAAATCATTCAACCGGAACACAGCAATGATTTGCATAACTAGACCTGATACTGATCATCCTTGTCAAGTTTCGTTAAAATCCAGCCAGGGGTTCAGGAGAACTAGTCCAGACAAAGTTTGTGTATTAAAACCTTTAAAGGGACATAACTCCGCCAAAATCATCCAACCGGAACACGGTGACGATATGTACAACTAGGCTTGGTACTGATCATCCTTGAAAAGTTTCACTGAAATCTGGCCAAATGAAGGCCCTTTCTTGTTAATGAGGCCAAAATATCGCATATTTCAGAAAATCAAGGGCCATAACTCTGGTGTAAATGGTCCAATCTGGCTGGTTTTGAATTTTTTTTTGAACTTTCATTGATAGTAAAAATCTGGTAAAGTTTGGTAAAGATCGGATGAAAAATGAAGGCCCTATCGTAGTATTAATGATGGCAAAATATAGCATATTTAACTAAATCAAGGGCCATAACTCCGCTGTTACTGGTCCGATTGGTTGTTTTTCGAACTTGTCCGAGCTTTCATTTATAATAACAACCTGGTAAAGTTTGCTAAAGATCTCACAATGAAGGCCCTATCGTAATATAGCATTTTTAACTAAATCAAGGGCCATAACTCCGCTGTTGCTGGTCCGATCTGGCTGGTTTTTGAACTTATCCAAGCTTTCATTGATATTAACAAGATGGTAACGTTTGGTAAAGATCGGATGAAAATTGAAGGCCCTATTGTCTTAACGAGGCAAAATATAGAATTTTTATCTAAATCAAGGGCTATAACTCTGCTGTTGCTGGTCTGAACTGGCTGTTTTTCAAACTTGTCCAAGCGTTCATTGATAGTAACAATCTGGTACAGTTTGGTAAAAATTGGATGAAAGATGAAGGCCCTATCGTCTTAACAAGGCAAAATATAGCATTTTTAACTAAACCAAGGGCCATAACTTCTCTGTTATTAGTTCGATCTGGCTGGTTTTTGAACTTGTCCGAGCTTTCATTGATATTAACAATCTGATAAAGTTTGGTAAAGATCGGATGAAAAATGAAGGCCCTATCGTCTTAACGAGGCAACACATAGCATTTTTAACTAAGTCAAGGGCCATAACTCCGCTGTTACTGGTTCGATATGGCTGGTTGTCGAACTTGACCGAGCTTTCATTGATATTAACAATCTGGTAAAGTTTGGTAAAGATCGGATGAACAATGAAGCCCCTGTCGTCTTAACGAGGCAAAATATAGCATTTTGAACTAAATCAAGAGCCATAACTCCGCTGTTCTGGTCCGATATGACTGGTTTTCGAACTTGTCCAAGCTTTCATTGATATTAACAATCTGATAAAGTTTGGTAAAGATTCGATAAACAATGAAGCCCCTATCGTCTTAACGAGGCAAAATATAGCATTTTAACTAAATCAAGGGCCATAATTCCGCTGTTACTAGTCTGATATGGCTGGTTTTTGAACTTGTTCAAGCTTTCAATAACATTAACAATCTGATAAAGTTTGGTAAAGATCGGATGAACAACAAAGCCCCTATTGTCTTAACGAGGCAAAATATAGCATTTTTACCTAAATCAAGGGCCATAACTCCGCTGTTACTAGTCCGATATGGCTGGTTTTCAAACTTGTCCAAGCTTTCATTGATATTAACAATGTGGTAAAGTTTGATAATAATAGGATGAAAAATGAAGGCCCTATCGTCTTAACCCTTAACGAGTCAAAATATAGTATTTTTAACTAAATCAAGGGCCATAACTCCGCTGTTAATGGTCCGATCTAGCTGGTCGTCGAATTTGTCCCAGCTTTCATTTATATAAACAATCTGGTAAAGTTTGGTAAAGATTGGATGAAAGATGAAGGCCCTATTGTCTTAATGAGGCAAAATATAGCATTATTAACTAAATCAAGGACAATAACTCCGTTGTTAATGGTCCGATCTAGCTGGTTTTCGAACTTGTCCGAGCTTTCATTGATATTAACAATCTTTGCAAGTTTGGTAAAGATCAAATAATAAATGAAGGTGCTAGTGTTCACAAGGCTTAATATGGCATTTTCCAGCAAAACAAGGGTCATAACTCCATTGGAATTACTTCGATCTTGCCGGTTTTTGAACTTGTTCAAGCTTTCATTGATATAAAGACACTGGCAAAGTTAAGTAAAAATCCGATTAATATTGAAGGCCCTAGAGTGTTCACAAGGCAGAAAATAGCATTTTTCAGAAAAAACAAGGGCCATAACTCCGGTGTTACTGATCTGATTTAGCTGGTTTTCAAACTTTTCAGAGCTTTTATTGATATTAACAATCTGTGGAAGTTTGGTTAAAATCAAATAATAAATGAAGGTGCTAGAGTGTTCACAAGGCAGAAAATGCCATTTTTCAGAAAAATAAGGGCCATAACTCCAGTGTTACTGACCCAATTCAGCCGATTTTCGAACTTGTCCAAGCTATAATTAGTATTAACAATCTGTGCAAGTTTGGTAACGATCAAATAATAAATGAAGGGGCTAGAGCATTCACAAGGCAGAAAACAGAAATTTTCAGAAAAATCAAGGGCCATAACTCCGATGTTACTGATCCGATTTGGTTGGTTTTCGAACTTGTTTGAGCCTTTATTGATATTAACAATGTGTGCAAGTTTGGTAAAGATCAAATAATAAATGAAGGTGCTAGAGTGTTCACAAGGCTTAATATGGCATTTTTCAGCAAAACAAAGGCCATAACTCCGGTGAAATTATTCCGATCTGACTGGTTTTCGAACTTGACCGAGCTTTCATTGATATTAACAACCTGTTAAAGTTTGGTAAAGATCGGATGAAAAATGAAGGCCCTATGGTGGTAACAAGACAAACGTTAACGACGGACGACGGACGGCCGGACGGACGACGGACAACTCGTCATCCCATAAGCTCTGCTGGCCTTCGGCCAGTAGAGCTAAAAAAATAAAATAAATAAAAATAAGAGTTTTGAGTGGGGTGCGGGGTCGGTGGGGAGTGAGGTGGGGGTGGATGGTGGGGGGAGTGGGGGTGGTGAAGGAATAAACATATATGTGTAAGAATTGACTAAAACAACTAAGAAATATGTAAAAAAAAAAAGTGTGGGGGGTGGGTGAGAGGCGGGGGTGGTGGTGGGTGTGGGGCTAGGAGGGGGCAACATATATGTGTAAGAATTGACAAGAGCAACACAAAAATATGTAAAAAAAAATAAAAATAGTTTTAAGTGGGGGTGGGTTGGGGGGGGGGTCCATAGGGAGGGGAGAGGCGGGAGTGGGTTGGGGGCGGGTGGGAGGGTGCAACATATTATGTGTAAGAATTGACTAAAACAACAAAGAAATATGAAAAAAAAAAAAAAGTTTCAAGTCGGGGTGGTGGGGGGGGGGGGGGGGGGTGAGAGGGGGGCAGAGGGGTTGCAACATATATGTGTAAGAATTGACTAAAACAACACAGAAATATGTAAAAAAAAAAAAAGTAAAAAATTAGATTTTCAAGTGGGGATGGGGTGTGGGGGTGGAGCGGGGGTGAGAGGCGGGAGTGGGTTTGGGTGGGGTGGGGGGGGGGCAACATATATGTGTAAGAATTGACTAAAACAACAAAGAAATATGTAAAAAAAAAAAAAAAAAAGCGGGGGCAGGGTAGAGGGGGGGGGGGGGGGGGGCGGAGCCCATGCCCCAATATGGGTGAAGTAATAAGATGCATAATGCTAAAACAAATCCCAAACCAAAATTATAGATATATACATGCTTACATGCAAACCTAGATGATACAGAAGTAGCTATGCAAAGATCGATCAATCCTGGTGCAATGTCACGGTTTTTCCTTTCCATGTGTATCTTCAATATCTCTTCCCTCTCTGAGATTGAAAGACTTTTGGAAGACAAAAATTGCACGTTTTCACTTTTAAAGAGAGTGAGTCGTTCTATCTTCTGCTTCGCATCCTCTAGAATGTCGTGTCGTGATGTTATGATAACAGTCAGTGACTTTTTCTTCACAGCCATGGCTATGTCTGGCAAATATTTCTCCCATTTATTTAATAAATTCTCATCATACACTCCGGCTCCAAATATGTCGTCAATGAAAATGCAGTTGAATATGTCCGATTTCAAATCTACATGCTTCCAGTCAGACGGTGTCCTCAGCTTCAGACATTGCTCCGACGACGACAATTCTGATACCAGTCTGGTTGACATAGCTGTTTTACCCTCTCCCGGATGGCCGCTGATTATCAG
>JAWPHD010018407.1:0-40049 GCA_037043455.1 Cyrtodaria siliqua | reverse complement strand
TGAAAACTTGTAGCGACTACTTCTCTGAACCTACTTGACGGATTTTCATGAACTTCACAGGAATGTTGCTCTTGATGTCTAATTGATCCTAGCAAAATATCAGGTCGGCCGGAAATTCAAGATGGCCGCCACGGCTAAAAATACTTTTTCAAAAACAAGTTTGTAGCGACTACTTCCTGAAATCAAAATTAATCAGTAGAGCTTCAAGGTCATTGACCTCTTGTTAAAAAATAAGTTTGTAGCGACTACTTCTTGAAAACTATAAGAGATATTGATATGGGAATTTTTCTAAAATGATCAGCATGACATGATGTTGGTCCTTGTCGAAAATCGTTTTGATTCGACGTTAAACATGGCTGCCAGCGGCCATCTTTGTTTACATAGAGTTATATAATGAAAACTTGTAGCGACTACTCCTCTGAAACTACTTGACGGATTTTCATGAAACTTCACACGAATGTTGCTCTTGATGTCTAATTGATCCTTGCAAAATTTCAGGTCGGCCGGAAATTCAAGATGGCCGCCATGGCTAAAAATAGATTTTCAAAATACAAGTTTGTAGCGACTACTTCTTGAAAACTATAAGTGATATTGATATGGGACTTTTTCTAAAATGATCAGCATGACATGATGGTTATTCAAGTCGAACATTATTTTGATTCGACGTTAAACATGGCTGCCAGTGGCCATGTATGTTTACATAAGAGTTATATAATGATAACTTGTAGCGACTACTCCTCTGAAACTACTTGACGGATTTTCATGAAACTTCACACGAATGTTGCTCTTGATGTCTAATTGATCTTAGCAAAATTTCAGGTCGGCCGGAAATTCAAGATGGCCGCCATGGCTAAAAATAGATTTTTAAAAATTAGTTGTAGCGACTACTTCTCTGAAACTACTTGACGGATTTTCATGAAACTTCACAGGAATGTTGCTCTTGATGTCTAATTGATCCTAGCAAAATTTCAGGTCGGCCGGAAATTCAAGGTGGCCGCCACGGCTAAAAATAGATTTTTAAAAATAAGTTTGTAGCGACTACTTCTTGAAAACTATAAGAGATATTGATATGGGACTTTTTCTATAATGATCAGCATGACATGATGTTGGTCCTTGTCGAAAATCGTTTTGATTCAACGTTAAACATGGCTGCCAGCGGCCATCTTTGTTTACATAGAGTTATATAATGAAAACTTGTAGCGACTACTCCTCTGAAACTACTTGACGGATTTTCATGAAACTTCACAGGAATGTTGCTCTTGATGTCTAATTGATCCTAGCAAAATTTCAGGTTGGCCGGAAATTCAAGATGGCCACCACGGCTAAAAATAGATTTTTAAAAAATAAGTTTGTAGCGACTACTTCTTGAAAACTATAAGAGATATTGATATGGGACTTTTTCTAAAATTATCAGCATGACATGATGGTTATCTGAGTCGAACATTATTTTGATTCGACGTTAAACGTGGCTGCCAGTGGCCATCTTTGTTTACATAGAGTTATATAATGATAACTTGTAGCGACTACTCCTCTGAAAATACTTGACGGATTTTCATGAAACTTCACACGAATGTTGCTCTTGATGTCTAATTGATCCTTGCAAAATTTCAGGTCCGCCAGAAATTCAAGATGGCCGCCATGGCTAAAAATAGATTTTCAAAATACAAGTTTGTAGCGACTACTTCTTGAAAACTATAAGTGATATTGATATGGGACTTTTTCTAAAATGATCAGCATGACATGATGGTTATTCAAGTCGAACATTATTTTGATTCGACGTTAAACATGGCTGCCAGTGGCCATGTATGTTTACATAAGAGTTATATAATGATAACTTGTAGCTACTACTCCTCTGAAACTACTTGACGGATTTTCATGAAACTTCACACGAATGTTGCTCTTGTTGTCTAATTGATCTTAGCAAAATTTCAGGTCGGCCGGAAATTCAAGATGGCCACCATGGCTAAAAATAGATTTTTAAAAAATAAGTTTGTAGCGACTACTTCTTGAAAACTATAAGAGATATTGATATGGGACTTTTTCTAAAATGATCAGCATGACATGATGGTTATCCGAGTCGAACATTATTTTGATTCAATGTTAAACATGGCTGTCAGTGGCCATCTTTGTTTACATAGAGTTATATAATGAAAACTTGTAGCGACTACTCCTCTGAAACTACTTGACGGATTTTCATGAAACTTCACAGGAATGTTGCTCTTGATGTCTAATTGATCCTAGCAAAATTTCAGGTCGGCCGGAAATTCAAGATGGCCACGACTGCTAAAAATAGATTTTCAAAAAAAAAGTTTGTAGCGACTACTTCCTGAAATCAAAATCAATCAGTAGAGCTTCAAGGTCATTGACCTCTTGTTAAAAGACCTGTTAGGTTAGACAGTGCTGTCACTACATAATCTATCGATTTATGATTTATTTCTTATTTTAATATTTTTTGTTACTAGCCCATCGGGACTACCCAGACACAGACTTTGCTAGCCGGCAGCATTTTTGCTAACCTCGGGCAACAGGACTAGTGCTAATTTCGAGCCCTGTATGGTACAGTCGGACACAGTCATTTTGTCAAATAAATGAACCCAACAATAAACGAACATACATTTTTATATTTTAATCATCAACTACGTAACTTAATTGGTCAGTCAAAGAAGTACGACCAACAAGATCGAGAAATATCGCAGATTTGTAGGTGCAGTTAACAGGATGCTCCTATATGAAATGTTTGTAAATGGCGCCAAAGCAGGTTTTGATGATATACATTATTTGACAAATCAAAAAGTGTGTTACACTTTGCATAATAATGATAAACTCAAAGCTAAGAACATCGATATTTAATGGATGAGATTATGACATTATACGTGATTATTCCTGGAAGTACTCTCAAACAGTGTTGTGAGTGTAATCATGCATCCGATCATACCAAATGTCCGAACGAAACAGAATTTGACAGTATCCCTGTGATTTGTATGCATGGATCTGACGCACCAGTAGACAATACTTTTAATGTATGAACTTATTATAATTATGCCGACTGGTACCGTTGGAGACAGGTGATTTGAATGATTTTTTTAGCTCTACTGATCAGAGATCATGAAACTTCACAGGGATGTTGCTCTTGATGTCTAATTGATCCTAGCAAAATCCTAGCAAAATTTCAGGTCGGGCGGAAATTCAAGGCTGCCATGGCTAAAAATAGATTTTCAAAATACAAGTTTGTAGCGACTACTTCTTGAAAACTATAAGGGATATTGATATGGGACTTGTTCTAAAATGATCAGCATGACATGATGTTTGTCTTTGTCAAAAATCATTTTGATTAGATGTTAAACATGGCTGCCAGCGGCCATCTTTGTTTACATAGAGTTATATAGTAAAAATTTGTAGCGACTACTCCTCTGAAACTACTTGGCGGATTTTCATGAAACTTTACAGGAATGTTGCTCTTAATGTCTAATTGATCCTAGCAAAATTTCAGATCGGCCAGAAATTCAAGATGGCTGCCACAGTTAAAAATAGATTTTTAAAAAATAAGTTTGTAGCGACTACTTCTTGAAAACTATAAGTGATATTGATATGGGACTTTTTCTAAGATGATCAGCATGACATGATGGTTATCCGAGTTGAACATTATTTTGATTCGACATTAAACATGGCTGCCAGTGGCCATCTTTGTTTACATAGAGTTATATAATGAAAACTTGTAGCGACTACTCCTCTGAAACTACTTGACAGATTTTCATGAAACTTCACAGAAATGTTGCTCTTGATGTCTAATTGATCCTAGCAAAATTTCAGGTCGGCCGGAAATTCAAGATGGCCGCCATGGTTAAAAATAGATTTTCAAAATACAAGTTTGTAGCGACTACTTCTTGAAAACTATAAGTGATATTGATATGGGACTTTTTCTAAAATGATCAGCATGACATGATGGTTATCCGAGTCGAACATTATTTTGATTCGACATTAAACATGGCTGCCAGTGGCCATCTTTGTTTACATAGAGTTATATAATGAAAACTTGTAGCGACTACTCCTCTGAAACTACTTGACGGATTTTCATGAAACTTCACAGAAATGTTGCTCTTGATGTCTAATTGATCCTAGCAAAATTTCAGGTCGGCCGGAAATTCAAGATGGCCGCCATGGCTAAAAATAGATTTTCAAAATGCAAGTTTGTAGCGACTACTTCTTGAAAACTATAAGTGATATTGATATGGGACTTTTTCTAAAATGATCAGCATTACATGATGTTGGTCCTTGTCAAAAATCATTTTGATTAGATGTTAAACATGGCTGTCAGCGGCCATCTTTGTTTACATAGAATTATATAATGAAAACTTGTAGCGACTACTTCTCTGAACCTACTTGACGGATTTTCATGAACTTCACAGGAATGTTGCTCTTGATGTCTAATTGATCCTAGCAAAATATCAGGTCGGCCGGAAATTCAAGATGGCCGCCACGGCTAAAAATACTTTTTCAAAAAACAAGTTTGTAGCGACTACTTCCTGAAATCAAAATTAATCAGTAGAGCTTCAAGGTCATTGACCTCTTGTTAAAAAATAAGTTTGTAGCGACTATTTCTTGAAAACTATAAGAGATATTGATATGGGAATTTTTCTAAAATGATCAGCATGACATGATGTTGGTCCTTGTCGAAAATCGTTTTGATTCGACGTTAAACATGGCTGCCAGCGGCCATCTTTGTTTACATAGAGTTATATAATGAAAACTTGTATCGACTACTCCTCTGAAACTACTTGACGGATTTTCATGAAACTTCACACGAATGTTGCTCTTGATGTCTAATTGATCCTTGCAAAATTTCAGGTCGGCCGGAAATTCAAGATGGCCGCCATGGCTAAAAATAGATTTTCAAAATACAAGTTTGTAGCGACTACTTCTTGAAAACTATAAGTGATATTGATATGGGACTTTTTCTAAAATGATCAGCATGACATGATGGTTATTCAAGTCGAACATTATTTTGATTCGACGTTAAACATGGCTGCCAGTGGCCATGTATGTTTACATAAGAGTTATATAATGATAACTTGTAGCGACTACTCCTCTGAAACTACTTGACGGATTTTCATGAAACTTCACACGAATGTTGCTCTTGATGTCTAATTGATCTTAGCAAAATTTCAGGTCGGCCGGAAATTCAAGATGGCTGCCATGGCTAAAAATAGATTTTTAGCTCTACTGATCAGAGATCAGCAGAGCTTATGCCGTGGTGCGGCGTCCGTCATCCGTCTGTCCGTCCGTCCGTCCGTCCGTCCGTTAACTTTTATTTGTAGCGACTACTCCTCTGAAACTACTGGATGGATATTCATAAAACTTTACAGAAATGTTGCCCATGAAGTCTAGTTGATCCTAGCAAAAATTCATGTTGATGTGAAATCCAAGATGGCCGCCAAAGCTAAAAATAGATTTTTTAAATTCAAGTTTGTAGCGACTACTTCTTGAAAACTATAAGTGATATTGATATGGGACTTTTTCTAAAATGATCAGCATGACATGATGATGATCCTAGTCAAAAATCGTTTTGATTCAACGTTAAACATGGCTGCCAGCGGCCATCTTTGTTTACATAGAGTTATATAGTAAAAACTTGTAGCGACTACTTCTCTGAAACTACTTGGCGGATTGTCATGAAACTTTACAGGAATGTTGCTCTTGATGTCTAATTGATCCTAGAAAAAATTCAGGTTGGCCGGAAATTCAAGATGGCCGTCACAGCTAAAAATAGATTTTTAAAAAATAAGTTTGTAGCGACTACCAATTCTTGAAAACTATTAAGTGATATTGATATGGGACTTTTTCTAAAATGATCAGCATTACATGATGTTGATCCTAGTCAAAAATCGTTTTGATTCAAGGTTAAACATGGCTGCCAGCGGCCATCTTTGTTTACATAGAGTTATATAGTAAAAACTTGTAGCGACTACTCCTCTGAAACTACTTGGCGGATTGTCATGAAACTTTACAGGAATGTTGTTCTTGATGTCTAATTGATCCTAGAAAAATTTCAGGTCGGCCGGAAATTCAAGATGGCCGTCACAGCTAAAAATAGATTTTTAAAAAATAAGTTTGTAGCGACTACTTCTTGAAAACTATAAGTGATATTGATATGGGACTTTTTCTAAAATGATCAGCATGACATGATGTAGATCCTTGTGGAAAATTATTTTGATTCGACGTTAAACATGGCTGCCAGTGGCCATCTTTGGTTACATAGAGTTATATATTAAAAACTTGTAGCGACTACTCCTCTGAAACTACTTGGCGGATTGTCATGAAACTTCACAGGAATGTTGCTCTTGATGTCTAATTGATCCTAGAAAAATTTCAGGTCGGCCGGAAATTCAAGATGGCCGTCACAGCTAAAATAGATTTTTAAAAAATAAGTTTGTAGAGACTACTTCTTGAAAACTATAAGTGATATTGATATGGGACTTTTTCTAAAATGATCAGCATGACATGATGTAGATCCTTGTGGAAAATTATTTTGATTCGACGTTAAACATGGCTGCCAGTGGCCATCTTTGGTCACATAGAGTTATATAGTAAAAACTTGTAGCGACTACTCCTCTGAAACTGCTTGACGGATGTTCATGAAACTTCACAGGAATGTTGCTCTTGATGTCTAGTTGATCCTAGAAAAATTTCAGGTCGGCCGGAAATTCAAGATGGCCGCCACAGCTAAAAATAGATTTAAAATAAATAAGTTTGTAGCGACTACTTTTTCAAAACAATAAGAGATATTGAAATGGGACTTTTTCTAAAATGATCAGTATGACATGATGTTGGTCCTTGTCGAAAATCGTTTTGATTTGACGTTAAACATGGCTGCCAGCGGCCATTTTTGTTTACGTAGAGTTATATAATGAAAACTTGTAGCGACTACTTCTCTGAAACTACTTGACGGATTTTCATGAAACTTCACAGGAATGTTGCTCTTAATGTCTTATTGATCTTAGCAAAATTTCAGGTCGGCCGGAAATTCAAGATGGCCACCACGGTTAAAAATAGATTTTCAAAAAACAAGTCTGTAGCGACTACTTCCTGAAATCAAAATCAATCAGTAGAGCTTCAAGGTCATTGACCTCTTGTTAAAAAATAAGTTTGTAGCGACTACTTCTTGAAAACTATAAGAGATATTGATATGGGACTTTTTCTAAAATGATCAGCATGACATGATGGTTATCCGAGTCGAACATTATTTTGATTCAATGTTAAACATGGCTGTCAGTGGCCATCT
Source organism: Cyrtodaria siliqua (assembly GCA_037043455.1). Lineage (NCBI taxonomy): Eukaryota > Metazoa > Mollusca > Bivalvia > Adapedonta > Hiatellidae > Cyrtodaria > Cyrtodaria siliqua. The sequence continues at coordinate 32,770 of JAWPHD010018407.1, read as the reverse complement.
TTGTTTACATAGAGTTATATAATGAAAACTTGTAGCGACTACTCCTCTGAAACTACTTGACGGATTTTCATGAAACTTCACAGGAATGTTGCTCTTGATGTCTAATTGATCCTAGCAAAATTTCAGGTCGGCCGGAAATTCAAGATGGCCACCACGGCTAAAAATAGATATTCAAAAAACCAGTTTGTAGCGACTACTTCCTGAAATCAAAATCAATCAGTAGAGCTTCAAGGTCATTGACCTCTTGTTTTGTTTTATGCTCATCACTATCCCCCATTCCAACCCTATATGACCTAAGCTGTTATGACCTAAGCTGTTATGGGTTGTAATTTTACCACCATTTACCGAGTCGTTAATTTCCCTTTATTATGGCTATCTATATTAGTACATCAGTCTTAATCTGTACACAAGCCTGGGAATGTCTGCAGTGTAACAAATAATAGTTGATCTCTCAAAAGGATTTTTTTTTTCTAGACGTAATTCATATGTAATGTTGGTTGTATTGTCGCTATTGATTTCCCCTGGGTATTTTTTGTCACCATACAGAAAATGGTATTTAAAAACGACAGTCGTATTAACCCGTGTCTTCGGTATCTCAGTGGATAAGGCATTGGCTTTAGAGCTTCAGACCTCTGCTGCACGTGGGTTCTCCTCCCCATGGTAGAAGCATGGAGCATTGTGGTCTAGTGGTAGAGCATTGGATCTATGGTTCTCCTCCCCATGGCAGAAGCATGGAGCATTGTGGTCTAGTGGTAGAGCATTGAATATATGGTTCTCCTCCAAATGGCAGAAGCATGGAGCATTGTGGTCTAGTGGTAGAGCATTGAATATATGGTTCTCCTCCCCATGGCAGAAGCATGGAGCATTGTGGTCTAGTGGTAGAGCATTGAATATATGGTACTCATCCCCATGGCAGAAGCATGGAGTATTGTGGTCTAGTGGTAGAGCATTGGATTTATGGTTCTCCTCCCCATGGCAGAAGCATGCAGCATTGTGGTCTAGTGGTAGAGCATTGAATATATGGTACTCATCCCCATGGCAGAAGCATGGAGTATTGTGGTCTAGTGGTAGAGCATTGGATCTATGGTTCTCCTCCCCATGGCAGAAGCATGGAGTATTGTGGTCTAGTGGTAGAGCATTGGATCTATGGTTCTCCTCCCCATGGCAAAAGCATGGAGCATTGTGGTCTAGTGGTAGAGAATTGATATATGGTTCTCCTCCCCATGGCAGAAGCATGCAGCATTGTGGTCTAGTGGTAGAGCATTGGATCTATGGTTCTCCTCCCCATGGCAGAAGCATGGAGCATTGTGGTCTAGTGGTAGAGCATTGGATCTATGGTTCTCCTCCCCATGGCAAAAGCATGGAGCATTGTGGTCTAGTGGTAGAGAATTGATATATGGTTCTCCTCCCCATGGCAGAAGCATGGATCATTGTGGTCTAGTGGTAGAGCATTGGATCTATGGTTCTCCTTCCCATGGCAGAAGCATGGATCATTGTGGTCTAGTGGTAGAGCATTGGATCTATGGTTCTCCTCCCCATGGCAAAAGCATGGATCATTGTGGTCTAGTGGTAGAGCATTGGATCTATGGTTCTCCTTCCCATGGCAAAAGCATGGAGCATTGTGGTCTAGTGGTAGAGCATTGGATCTATGGTTCTCCTTCCCATGGCAAAAGCATGGAGCATTGTGGTCTAGTGGTAGAGAATTGATATATGGTTCTCCTCCCCATGGCAGAAGCATGCAGCATTGTGGTCTAGTGGTAGAGCATTGGATTTATGGTTCTCCTCCCCATGGCAGAAGCATGGAGCATTGTGGTCTAGTGGTAGAGCATTGATATATGGTTCTCCTCCCCATGGCAGAAGCATGGAGTATTGTGGTCTAGTTGTAGAGCATTGGATCTATGGTTCTCCTCCCCATGGCAGAAGCATGGAGCATTGTGGTCTAGTGGTAGAGCATTGATATATGGTTCTCCTCCCCATGGCAGAAGCATGGAGTATTGTGGTCTAGTGGTAGAGCATTGATATATGGTTCTCCTCCCCATGGCAGAAGCATGGGGCATTGTGGTCTAGTGGTAGAGCATTGATATATGGTTCTCCTCGCCATGGCAGAAGCATGGAGCATTGTGGTCTAGTGGTAGAGCGTTGGATCTATGGTTCTCCTCCCCATGGCAGAAGCATGGAGCATTGTGGTCTAGTGGTAGAGCATTGAATATATGGTTCTCCTTCCAATGGCAGAAGCATGGATCATTGTGGTCTAGTGGTAGAGCATTGAATATATGGTTCTCCTCCCCATGGCAGAAGCATGGAGCATTGTGGTCTAGTGGTAGAGCATTGAATATATGGTTCTCCTCCCCATGGCAGAAGCATGGAGCATTGTGGTCTAGTGGTAGAGCATTGGATCTATGATCGAAAAGTCGTGGTTCGATCTCCGCCATTGCCATATGCGTTGTGTCCCTGAGCAAGACACTTTATCTGCATTTGCTTAGTACTGGTTCTACCCAAGAAGACATCAAGCTTTCGTTACAATCGATGTAAAACAAATAAGTTTAAACTAAGCATGTCTGATGGGAAAATTCATCTCATCTCCCTCCGAGGTTTCTGTCCCAGTATAACCTAATATGATGTGTTACCTGGTCGTAAAACCTCATTTAATTTCATTTACATGTTTGCTATATTTGTAAATAAAGATAATATTATTTAACATAGAAATACACAATCTTTGCGGTGAACAAAAACAACAACTTGCCTTTGGAAAGCCTGCCTACGCAATTGATGGTGATGCGCGCATATGGTACTGTAGTAATTTGTTTACTAAGATGTAATCTGTGAATTTTCACACTAATTTTTTTTCCACAAACCAAGAACTGTGTTTATTTGATGTAAATGTAATGTTCTCTGTTTCACATCCGACAATTAAATTGTAGCCTGTTGCCTAATGGTACTGTCTCCTGACTTCCACCGTTGCGACCCCTTCTGATTGCCAGCTTTGGATACTAATAGTTTATTTCTCATAAAAAAAAAAGGGGCGTCGGTGGCCGAGTGGTTAGAGTCTCCGACTTGAAATCCCTTGCCCCTCACCGCTGTGGGGTCGATCCCTCAGACGCCTAGGAATGGGAATAGGCTTGAGGAACATCGGTGGATCTACCCAGGTCTGCGCACGTGCACACAAGTTGCCTGGAGGGGCACCTGCGGTCTTCCTCCACCAATGAAAGCTGGAAAGTCACCATATGACCTTAGCTGTTGGTGCGACTATAAAATCCAATTCAGTTAAATTCTCATAAAAAAAAATACAAAAAAAACAGTAAAAAAAACAGAATGAATGTCAATATCAGCTTTTTCATCCAAAATATAACATTTTAAAAGGTGTTTAAATCGTTACATGTTTTTTTGCCATCTATAATAAAGATTTAAAAAGATAATTTTTACCATTATCATGATAATTATTACACTTTTAAAGTACTTGATGAGCAGATCATTTTAACTTTTAATTGTTTGTTTTTTCAAGGTCATTGTTTTATGTTTGCGAACAAATATATGCATTTTCAATTTCTTGAATTTCTTATATATATATATCTGACAAGGCCAAATAAAAGAGTGCAGTACACAAACATGTAATATAAAATTGGGTACATTTTTTTACCTATTTTTAGCTCGACTGATCAGAGATCAGCAGAGCTTATGCCGTGGTGCGGCGTCCGTCGTCCGTCCGTCCGTCCGTCCATCCGTCTGTCTGTAAACTTTTATTTGTAGCGACTGCACTCCTCTGAAACTACTGCATGGATAAATAATACACTGTTTCTTTTTACCTAGATTTTTTTTTACAGCTTATTTGACCGAGAACATGAATGTGTTTGGTACAGTTGCTCGAATAACTGCAATACCTTTAAAATTCTTAATCAGAAAAGAACAGGTAGACATAGCTTTTAGGGACGTCCTAATTAAAATAATTTACCAATTAGCAAGTACATTGCTTACGTAATTATGAGAAGTAGTGAACTCCTTCATACTTATTATCATGAAGGAGCAAATGGCAATCTGGAATGTATTTGATCTCGCATTAAAGTTTGTGTGTGTGTTGTAGTCCTAATGTTTACAGTTTCTCTGCCATTAGTGCAATATCTTTTTTTTGTTTTTAGCTCTACTGATCAGAGATCAGCAGAGCTTATGCCGTGGTGCGGCGTCCGTCTGTCCGTCCGTCCGTCTGTCTGTCCGTAAACTTTTTTTTGTAGCGACTACTCCTCTGAAACTACTGAATGGATTTTCATGAAACTTTACAGAAATGTTGCCCATGAAGTCTAGTTGATCCTAGCAAAAATTCATGTTGATGTGAAATCCAAGATGGCCGCCAGATCTAAAAATAGGTTTTTAAAAAACAAGTTTGTAGCGACTACTTCTTGAAAACTATAAGTGATATTGATATGGGACTTTTTCTAAAATGATCAGCATGACATGATGTTGGTCCTTGTCGAAAATCGTTTTGATTCGACGTTAAACATGGCTGCCAGCGGCCATCTTTGTTTACATAGAGTTATATAATGAAAACTTGTAGCGACTACTCCTCTGAAACTACTCGACGAATTTTCATGAAACTTTACAGGAATGTTGTTCTTGATGTCTAATTGATCCTAGCAAAATTTCAGGTCGGCCGGAAATTCAAGATGGCCGCCACGGCTAAAAATAAATTTTCAAAATTCAAGTTTGTAGCGACTACTTCTTGAAAACTATAAGTGATATTGATATGGGACTTTTTCTAAAATGATCAGTATGATATGATGTTGGTCCTAGTCAAAAATTGTTGTGATTCAACGTTAAACATGGCTGCGAGCGGCCATCTTTGTTTACATAAAGTTATATAGTAAAAACTTGTAGCGACTACTCCTTTGAAACTACTTGGCGGATTTTCATGAAACTTTACAGGAATGTTGCTCTTAATGTCTAATTGATCCTAGCAAAATTTCAGGTCTGCAAGAAATTGAAGATGGCCACCACAGCTAAAAATAGATTTTTAAAAAAGAAGTTTGTAGCGACTATGTCTTGTAAAACTATAAGTGATATTGATATGGGACTTTTTGTAAAATGATCAGCATGACATGATGCTTATCAGGGTCAACCATTATTTTGATTCGACGTTAAACATGGCTGCCAGTGGCCATCTTTGTTTACATAGAGTTATATGATGAAAACTTGTAGCGACTACTCCTCTGAAACTACTTGACGTATTTTCATGAAACTTCACAGGAATGTTGCTCTTGATGTCTAATTGATCCTAGCAAAATTTCAGGTCGGCCGGAAATTCAAGATGGCCGCCACGGCTAAAAATAATTTTTCAAAAAACAAGTCTGTAGCGACTACTTCCTGAAATCAAAATCAATCAGTAGAGCTTCAAGGTCATTGACCTCTTGTTTGGTGTTTAACGTCATTTTAGGCTATGTATGAGGTTGATTTTTAGCTCTACTGGCCAATGGCCAGCAGAGCTTATGGGATGGTGTGTTGTCCGTCGTCCGTCGTCCGTCCGTCGTCCGTCGTCTGTTAACTTTTGTCTCGTTAAGACAATAGGGCCTTCATTTTTCATCCGATCTTTACCAAACTTAAACAGATTGTTAATATCAATGAAATCTCGGACAAGTTCGAAAACCAGCCAGATCGGACCAGTAACAGCAGAGTTATGGCCCTTGATTTAGTTAAAAATGCTATATCTTGCCTCGTTAAGACGATAGGGCCTTCATTTTTCATCCAATCTTTACCAAACTTTATCAGATTGTTAATATCAATGATAGCTCGGACAAGTTCGAAAACCAGCCATATCGGACTAGTAGCAGCGGAGTTATGGCCCTTGATTTAGTTAAAAATGCTGTATTTTGCCTCGTTAAGACGATGGGGGCTTCAATGTTCATCCGATCTTTACCAAACTTTATCAAATTGTTAATGTCGTTGAAAGCTCAAATAAGTTCGAAAACCAGCCATATCGGACAAGTAACAACGAAGTTACGGCCCTTGATTTAGTTAAAAATGCTATATTTTGCCTCGTTATGACGATAGGGGCTTCATTGTTCATCCGATCTTTACCAAACTTTATCAGATTGTTAATATCAATGAAAGCTCGGACAAGTTAGAAAACCATTCATATCGGACCAGTAACAGCAGAGTTATGGCCCTTGATTTAGTTCAAAATGCTATATTTTGCCTCGTTAAGACGATAGGGCCTTCATTTTTCATCCGATCTTTACCAAACTTTTACAGATTGTTAATGGCGATGAAAGCTCGGTCAAGTTCGAAAAACCAGCCAGATCAGACCAGTAACAGCGGAGTTATGGCCCTTGATTTAGTTAAAAAGGCTATATTTTACCTCGTTAAGACGATAGGGTCTTCATTTTTCATCCGATCTTTACCAAACATTGCCAGATTGTTAATATCAATGAAAGCTTGGACAAGTTCGAAAACCAGCTAGATCGGACCAGCAACAGTGGAGTTATGGCCCTTGATTTAGTTAAAAATGCTATATTACGATAGGGCCTTCGTTTTTCGTCTGATCTTTACCAATCTTTACCAGATTGTTAATATAAATGAAAGCTCGGACAAATTTGAAAACCAACGAGATCGGACCAGAACAGCGGAGTTATGGCCCTTGATTTAGTAAAATATGCTATATTTTGCCTCGTTAATACGATAGGGCTTTCATTTTTCATCCGATCTTTACCAAACTTTACCAGATTGTTACTATCAATGAAAGCTCCAACAAATTTCAATACCAGCCAGATTGGACCATTTACACCGGAGTTATGGCCCTTGATTTAGTTAAAGAAGCTATATTTTGCCTCGTCAATACGATAGGGCTTTCATTTTTCATCCGATCTTTACCAAACTTTACCAGATTGTTACTATCAATGAAAGCTCCAACAAGTTTCAATACCAGCCAGATTGGACCATTTACACCGAAGTTATGGCCTTTGATTTTCTGAAATATGCTATATTTTGGCCTCATTAAGAAGAAAGGGCCTTCATTTGGCCCGATTTCAAGAATGATCAGTACCAAGCCTAGTTGTACATGTCGTCACCGTGTTCTGGTTGAATGATTTTGACGGAGTTATGTCCCTTTAAAGGTTTTTATACACAAACTTTGGACTAGTTCTCCTGAACGTCTCCTCACATTTCAACCAAACTTTACAGGGATGATCAGCACCAAGCATAGTTGTGCATATCATCGTCGCGTTCCAGTTAACAGATTTTTGGTGGAGTTATGGCCCTTTAAAGGTTTCTGATACACAAACATTTTCCGGGCTAGTTCTCCTGAACCCCTGTCTGGATTTTAACGAAACTTGACAAGGATGATCAGTATCAGGTCTAGTTGTGCAAATCATTGCCGTGCTCCGGTTGAATGATTTTTTGGCAGAGTTATAGCCCTTTAAAGGTTTTAATACACAAACTTTGTCTGGACTAGTTCTCCTGAACGCCTCCCCACATTTCAACGAAACTTTACAGGGATGATCAGCAGCAAGCATAGTTGTGCATGTCATCGTGGCATTCCGGTTAACAGATTTTTGATGGAGATATGGCCCTTTAAAGGTTTTTGATACACAAATATTTTCCGGGCTAGTTCTCCTGAATCCCTGACTGGATTTTAACGAAACTTGAAAAGGTTGATCAGTATCAAGCCTAGTTGTGCATATCATCGCCATATTCGGGTTGAATGATTTTTGGCAGATTTAAGGCCCTTTAAAGGTTTTAATAGCCAAACGTTGTCCATATTAGTCTCTTCTGAACTCCTTGCTGCATTTCAACGACTCTTGATGGGGATGATCAGTACCAAGCCTAGTTGCACCTGTCATTGCCGTGTTTTAGTTGAATGAATTTTGGCAGAGTTATGACCCCTTAAAGGTTTTAATACACTAACTTTGTACAGAGTAGTTCTCCTGAACCTCTCGCTGGATTTCAGCGAAACTTGTCAGGGACAATCAGTACCAAGCCTAGTTGCGTATATCTTCACCATGTTCTGGTTGAACAATATTTGAAAGAGTTATGGCCCCTTATACATAAACCTTATCAAGAGCCAGTAGAGCGTCCACAGGCCCTCTTGGGCCTCTTGTTTTTTTTGGCGAATTTGTTTGTTTGTATGATGTTTTACGTCATTTTCAACACAGGTAAGGTTATATATGACGGTCGATTTTTTTTAGTGGTGGAGGCAGACCACCCATTTTCCTAGGTAGAACCAGTACTGTACACCTCCCGCCATCCGTAAGAATCGACACTTCCTCACTTTCAAGTCGAGCTCCCAGTGGGATTCGAACCCGCAGCGGTGAGAGGCGAAGGTTTTGTGGTGGAGGCAGACCACCGACTTATTCCTTGGTAACCAGTACTGTACACCTCCCACCATCCTTAAGAATCAACACTTTCCCACTTACAAGTTTAGCTTCCAGTTGGATTCAAACCCACAGCGGTGAGAGGCAAGAAGGCTTACAATGTAACGTCGTTGCAAGATTGAATCAGGAACTGAGTCAGCATAACGTCGTTGCAAAATTGAATCAGGATTTGAGTTGGCGAGTGATGGGATAATTGTATCATTGTTCTTGTGGTGTGTCGTTTTCTGTGAATTTATCTGTTGTGGGCATCGTCAGCCTCTGATCTGTAGGTCGGGTCAGTACTTGTGTTGTCTGGCTGCCAACATCCACTAGGTGTGGCTGTGCTATATCCTGGACTACGTTGACAATCGTGGGGTTCCACCTCCTCAAAACCTCTTTTTAAAATAGTGGTGGTTCTGAAAAGGAAAAAAAAAGCTGTTTAGTAGGAGGAACCCCAAGCTGTTACTATGTAATGCTGTGTCAGGCAGGATCTCGTTGATGTGGTGTCAGAGAGATCTTGATGTACACAGCCTTATACAGTATAATAGCTTGGATATTATGCCAAGATGCACGTTTTAGCGATAAACTAACTAATTTGAGCCCCTTGTTCATTGAATTTTATAGCATCGTAACTTTTTGTGTGTTCATCTCCTCCTATAGTTATTCAGAATCAACTTTGCTGGATGGTAGTATAATATACATTTTGTTTTGGAGTAACGAACACTCCAGTGTTACCTTGAGTTATTGCCCTTTGTTTTACATAGCCGAGTTATTTCCGTTTCTTTTTACATATTGTCTTCATAGTTTTCCTTCATCTTTCAGTCTTACACCACAGCGAGAGAAATTTGTTAGTTTTACAATAGCTTTTAGTAAATAAAGGATGCATTGTATGCCAAAATCGATTACAAGAAATAGTTATTATGTCTCCTCCCACACCGGGGAGACATATTGTTTTTAGCTTGGATGTCTGTCTGTCTGTCTGCCTCTCTGTTCGTCACAAGTTGTGTCCTCTCCTTATCTCTTGAACCGCTTGAAGGATTTTGAAATAACTTGGCACAAATGTTCACCATAACGAGACGATGTGCAGAGTGCAACTTCCAGCCACGTCCGTTTAAAGTCGGGGTCACACTTAGAGGTCGAAGGTCATATGCACTACATTTCGTGTCCTCTCCATATGTCTGAATCTGATGATGACCATTTTGAAATCTTTTCTGATTCGCCTTCAAGCCCTGGGTACTATGAAACATGATAACCCAGTTGTGTTTCAACTTTTACAAAAGTACAGTTCTCTTATAGTTGATAATGTTATTATTTTCTGCTGGCTTCCAAGTCATGTAGGAATATGTGGTAATGATAGGGCTGATAGTGCTGCTAAAGCAGCATTAAGTTTACATATATCTAATGCCAAATTACCTTATACTGATTTTTAAAAGTTGTATTAACACATATATTCGTAACTCTTGGCAAGCAGCTTGGGATTTGTCAGTTAACAATAAACTCAATTCAATTAAACCGTTACTCGGAGAATGGCGTCCTTCTAGTAGACCGATTCGTCGAGAAGAAGTTGTCCTAGCCCAGTGCAGGATAGGGCATACACGTTATACTCATTCATATTTACTACAAGGTGAGCGATACCCAGAATGTATACCCTGCTTTGCACCATTAACGGTCAAACACATATTGTTGGAATGTGTAGACTTTGATCCTATGTGTCAAAGGTACTACAATGTTAATACTACGAAAAAGTTATTTGATACTATAGATTTTAGTCTTGTTTTAGATTTCCTAAAAGAAATCAGACTTTATAAATCATTATAATAATTATATTCTTATATATATTTACTTGTGTACCATTGACGGGCATTTTTTGATTTACACTTATACATAGTTTATATAACTACCATATCATCCCTTATTTGTAAATAGTTTTATCTTTATATATTTATTACATTTATTTTTATTTACTACTTCATTTTTTCATCTTATCAGATTTTGCGCACAATATGACTTATTTTTGTGTCGACGTGCCGTAAATCACCATTCATTCATTCATCTTTCATCAGCTTTTGCGCACAAAACGACCTATTTTTGTGTCGACGTGCAGAACAGCTTTCAGCAACGTCTGTTCAAGGTCAAGGTCACACTTAGAGGTCGAAGGTCATATGCACTATATTTTGTGTCCGCTCCATACCTCTTGAAATAAATGTGCACCATATCGAGACGACGTGCAGATTATGTTGATAGCTCATACAAGGATGCAAGGTTTTTTAGGAATGGTGTGAGGAACGATTCAATGAATCATTTATTAGCAACTTTGATCATTAGCTGTCTTGTTTCAGTGGTTTTATGAAAAGATTTTTGGAAAATTATTTATAAATAAATATATGTCCAGAGGTTGTCTGAATTTTCATCAGGTCTGTGCCGTAATGCAAACTAGGTCTTGTTGTTTGTGCCGCTTTGTAGTTGTTATCTTTGATATCCGACATCGTATATGACATGACGCTATAATAACAAAATGGTTTGGTGTGAAAGGACATTGTTTTATGACATCACATTAAAGTTTGTGTCCGTTTTATCTTAATTATTGCGAACACATTTGCGATTAAAAGGATCTTAAACTTGTCCTGTTTCATTCATATCATAACTTGTTACGGATCGTTTTAATTTTAACTATAAATAATTAACGTAATTCATGATTCGTTTCATAAATCTTATATGGAATGGAAACTCATTTATGATCCTCTATATACATACTGAACAAAAAAAAGAAACTTCGCATTTTAAGCTGTGATTTGCATATGGTTGACTTTGTTACACTTTGTACACCAATCTAGATACAATTTCATCATTTTATACATATCACTCTATCATTCTGATCAATATTAATAATCATCAAAAACCAGAGTTAGTGTGTTTTTGCTAAAACATGTTTTATTCAAATTGCGAAATCATTATATTTGTATTATAAAGGGATGTAATCCGAAAATATACATTCTTGAAAGCTGTATGGCGCAAAAGTGAGTGAAGAGGTCAGCTTACTTTCTCCGTCTTTTTGGTGCTGGGGTTGTCTTCTGTTTATTTCAATAGAACAAAACTGTGTTAAATCAAAGTTTAAACCACAAGACCCGGAAAACAAGGGGAATAACTGCGTACAAGTTTGATTCAAGGAAAATTGTTTTCATGACAGTGCTGGCCTTTTAACAAAGGTATTAATATATAAGACCAAACAAAATATATTTTCATTGTATGGGTAAAGTTGCGGAAGTTTCTTTTTTTGTTGAGTATATGTTATGGGATTGAATTTAATACACACTCTTATTTGTTTGATTTCTTCGCAGCTTCAAGTGAATGTGAACAATGACTTAATGATTTTTATTATATACTGAAATGCAAAAGAAACGCAACACAGGAATTTCCGCTATATATTAATTGCATATACTGCACACTTAATTCCACATAATATTCCAAAGAAATCCCAAGATGTTTTGTAAAAAAAATAGTTGCAGTTAATTAGAGAAAGGACACAACTCTGATGTTGTAGATGTTTTAATCACACTACACATTGTAACAAGACATTCATAAATGTTGAAGTTCCTCTTGGAAAAACTGAGCCAGTTCAGTACTGTATTTAACGTAAAGAGTTTGCAGAATGTTGCATCCTAAGTTTGCTCACATGCTTGAGCCAAACGCGTACGATTCGATTAACAGCAGCATATTGTACATACAATATATACCGGAAATTCCCATGTTGCGTTTCTTTTGCATTTCAGTATATATATATATATATATATTTGGTCTTTATGGCTGGTGTAATAAACTTTATGTTTAATGACTTGTGTAATACTTAACCTAATCATATTTGTATATTAAGGTAAAAAGAAATTGTGTTGATCTCAATACACACTTTACAAAGTGCATTCTGTATTTGCAGGATTGAAGTCCAGTGTGCAGTTGTGGCGATCTCGTAAAGTACTTTACCAACTATATTCTGTATTTGAAGGATTGAAGACCAGTCTGCAGTTGTGACGAACACCAGCTATATGTGGATCCATCCGTTTGCCGATTTGAATTATTTTGATTCCAGACAGTCGCGAACATAAGATTCAAGATGGAGCTGGGGTAGTCATCTCCCACAGTCTTCTTTATATCACAGGAGGAAATAACTCGCCAGTAACGTGGAGGGTGAGCACGTGCAAACTTGTCAATAACGCGGAGTGTAAGCACGTGCTTGTGAAGTGAAGAAAACTTCTATTCATTAGTTAAAAGTCAAGGTAAACGGTCAAGGTACTCATCATAAAAAAAAAACAGAATTAAATCTAGTAGTCTGCTGGATTGCAGAAGTTTTTGTTTCTTGAAAAAAAATCTGAGAAAGAATCGGTAATAGACCACAACAAACCACATCACCTTGAAGGACCAGTTGTTTATATATACAAACTGTAAACTACAATTGTGGTCAACCGCTTTGTGGACAAAACATTATACTTTGAAAATAACAAGAAGGAATTGGTAGCCGTTTGGACAGAAAATAAAAGGTATGTTTAATTTTACAATATTTTGGTTTAGTTTTAATATTTTTCGACATGTATAATTTGATGTTTTGATTATCATTCCAATCTGCCCCATTTATTAATATCAAAGGGATGTTTATTGAAATTGGCTCCACTGACTGATAACCGGCAGAGCTATACGATGGCATGTCATCCAGTTTCTGCTAGTATGTTAGTTTTTTAGCTCTACTGGCCAAAGGCCAGCAGGGCTTATGCGATCACTTTTCGTCCATTTTCCGTTGGTCTGTCCGTCTGTCTGTTAGCAGTTTTATAAAATCGACATGTCCTTTGAAACCGCTTGAAGGATTTTGATGAAACTTCATCACAATGTTACTTGGGACGGCCCCTCTCAGTTTTTCGTGGCCGCCAGTCATCTAAGATGGCCGTCATGGCTAAAACTAGGTAAAATTTAAGGAAATTTCAAACGACATCTCCTCCAAAACCACTTATTCCATTCTACTGAAATATCATATACATGTTCCATGGGTTGGCCTCTATCAAGTTTGTGTTTTTCGTTATCGTCAAATGATAAAAATGGCCGCCACGGCGACCCAAAGTTTACATAGAGTTATATAGGAAAAGGTTAAAAATTACGTCTTCTCTGAAACCGCCTGAAAGATTTTGATGAAACTTAAGCACAATGATATTTGTGATAGTCCCTCTCAGAATTGTGTTTTTCACTACCGCCAGTCATCCAAGATGGTCGCCATGTCTAAAATTAGGTCAAATTTAAGGAAATTTCAAACAATGTCTCCTCCGAAACCACTTATTGCATTCTTGTGAAATATCATAAACATGTTCCTTGGGTTAGCCTATATCAAGTTTGTGTTTTTCGTTAGCGTCGATCAATCAAAATGTTATTTCGAGTCACCCCAGAGTGGGGAAGGACTTGGGTTATTTCAAGTCACCCCAGAGTGGGGAAGGACTTAGGTTATTTCGAGTCACCTCAGAGTGGGGAAGGACTTAGGTTATTTCGAGTCACCCCAGAGTGGGGGAGGACTTTATTTAATGTGCTCAGAGGATAGACTGTGATTCACGGGACCGCGATGTTTACACACCACTGAACCGACAGACGAGGCTGAGGGAAGTGCCTAGAAATAACCCAATTGTTCTGTTGAGGCTCGAACGTGTTTTCTCAGGATTCAGTGTCGAACCACTGGCCATTTTCGCTGCAATCTCTATCAGTTCTTAAAGGGACACTGTCGGTAATTCAAATACACCCACACTGTATAGCCTAGTTTAAAGTATCTCGTTATATTCAACGATATATCACTATAACGTTTGCAACGTTAGGAGAATAAGCAAGGCAATGCGAAAGATATCACTGTAACGTTTGCAACGTTAGGAGAGTATGCAAAGCAATGCAAACAATTTCAGATGTGTGCGTTATCTGAAATTGACGTTTTAAGAGTATTAGAATAGAAATAGAACATCGTTTACGGTGAATTATCTTGTATATATATCACAGTTTGTCGTTCAATATATATTACACGATAATTCACTGTAAATGATATTCTGTTTCTTAAGTAAGCAGATATTGAGCATAACCAAATAACTGTTCAACTTCTATTCAGTGAAATTTTATTTTGTATTCATGAAAACTTGAGCATAGACCCAAAGAAGTCAGTAGTAATACATTCGTGAATTTGAAGAAAAAAACAAGTTTAATTATTATTTGTAAATAATGTGGGACCCACATTATTTACCTTTTCTGCTGATCACGTGACTTCCATTAGCATATAAGGTTTTCTACATATTATGTATTGCGTAATATGGAGCGACATCGACTATCGCGTGCTCACTATTACTACCTGAGAGTGTAATTTTAGTTTGGGATGCGAGTTCAAACGCACAAAGCGGCACTTCTTTTTTTTGTACCGCGATTGAATTCCGTTATACAATTTTGCTTTTAGTAAATATTCAATAATGTTTAGTGTGTAATGTTTGTGAATGTAATTAGTTTGTCCGTAACTTTTAGCTTATAAAACACAATGTCCCTTTAAAATAACATGACAATTGTAAAAGAACATCTTGAGGCCTGAAATGAATAACAAATCACTAGTGGATATGTTGCAATAATTGTTATCGATTTGTTTGTCAGTATATCAAATCATTATGCAAACACCATCTGGCATATTATTTATTATATCAGCAGATATCAATGACTATAACAGTAGTCATGTGACACTAGAGGGTCTTAAGATAACCCTGTATCAATACCAGTGATAACACTTACTTATTACAAACTGATTACTAATCTTGGGCAACTTTTTATTTGATTTAAAACTCAGATTATCTTTGTTAATAAGTCAACATTGTTGACACATTTTCTTCAATATACAAGCTTTTGTCCTCTTTTTAGTACTTTTGGGTCGTTTTATGTCGCTGTGTCATATTGTAGGATTTTAAATATATTTGCCATGGTATTTTACGACATTTGTTAGATCTATTTTTAGCTCTACTGATCAAAGATCAGCAGAGCTTATGCCGTTGTGCGGTGTCCGTCGTCCGTCTGTCAGTCCGTAAACTCTTTTTTTGCGGCGACTACTCCTCTGAAACTCCAGATGGATTTTC
Organism: Cyrtodaria siliqua; assembly: GCA_037043455.1. Classification (NCBI taxonomy): domain Eukaryota; kingdom Metazoa; phylum Mollusca; class Bivalvia; order Adapedonta; family Hiatellidae; genus Cyrtodaria; species Cyrtodaria siliqua. Next base: position 17,316 of record JAWPHD010018407.1, on the reverse strand, counting down.
ATGAAACTTTACAGGAATATTGCCCATGATGTCTAGTTGATCCTAGCAAAAATTCATGTTGATGTGAAATCCAAGATGGCCACCAAAGCTAAAAACAGATTTTTAACAAGTTTGTAGCGACTACTTCTTGAAAACTATAAGTGATATTGATATGTGACTTATCCTAAAATGATCAGCATGACATGCTGTTGGTCCTTGTCGAAAATCGTTTTGATTCAACGTTAAACATTGCTGCCGCGGCCATTTTTGTTTAAATAGAGTTATATAGTAAAAACTTGTAGCGACTACTCCTCTGAAACTTCTCAACAGATTTCATGAAGCTTCACAGGAATGTTGCTCCTGATGTCTAATTGATTCTAGTAAAATTTCAGGTCTGCCAGAAATTCAAGATGGCCGCCCGCCATGGCTAAAAATAAATTTTTAAAAAAAAGAATTGTTACGACTACTTCTTGAAAACTAAAAGAGATCTGATATGGAACTTTTTCTAAAATGATCAACATGCCATTATGTTGGTCCTTGTCAAAAATCGTTTTGATTCGTCATTAAGCATGGCTGCCAGTGGCCATCTTTGTTTACATAGAGTTATATAGTAAAAACTTGTAGCGACTACTCTGAAACTACTTGACAGATTTTCATGAAACTTTACAGGAATGCTGATCTAGCTATCAAAACCTATCATTAGAGCTTCAAGGACATTGACCTTTTGTTAGAATTCCTGGGATACCCCTAATTGATCTGACAGGAAACATGGAAATAACGACAAAATGGAAATCTTACTCACTCTCCATCTCCTGTAAAAATCTAAATTTATATACTTATATTATAAATATACCATGCAAATAAATGCGACGAACCGTTTAACTGTAAACAGAAGCAAACTGCACTGCGTAGTTAATACACCATTGTATTTTGACATAAGTATTGACTTTATTGCACTCCCAGAAACCATGTTATGCCATAACATTAAGTATAAACAAACCTTCAATTCTGTTATTTTTTGCAGACATCTATCACTCAATGCAAAACGAGAAAGCGTCAAATTCACTGGTACTTATCAAATACCTTTATTTGTGTGTTGCCTATTATTGATATTAACGACTTAATCTAAATACTTACATAGTAAAGTAATTATTAAATTCAAGTATTGCATGATTAATAAGTATATAATTAACATAACAACCTGATAAGAAATTAAGTGTTACAGGCTATGATGAAATGATCTTTACGCTGGAATTGCTTTCCACTATATAACTATAACCACAAATCCTGCGGCTGAAACGATTAGAGATAAGATAATTATTAACACTTGGAATAAAAATATAAAAGTAACTATCCCGCCAACAAAAGTCAAATTTTACAACATAATTATATGTACATTGTTTCTAAACCTACCGACGACGAGGTGTATGTATAACTGATATAGACGACGAGGTATATGTATAACTGATATAGACGACGAGGTGTATGTATAACTGATATATTTTGAGAATTCAATCTCTATAGACACAGTATAAACTGTTTTCGCCAGCCAGGCCAAAATCCAAACTGCATTGTGAGAGTTACCAGCTCATAATGCATTTTACGCGTATTCAGTCATGGGTGTTTTAGGAACCCGTGAATAATTCTTTACTTTTCATTTACACATATACATTATTATTTGACCTGAATAACTGGATAGAGTTTTGATAAACGGTTTTGTAGTGTAACTTTACCGGTTATTTGGCAGGTTAGTTAAGTATATTAAGGTATTAAAGACTGGGTATTGGGTTTATTGTTTATGCTGACAGGCTATCTACCTCATCTGGTATCGGCTTTTCTCTAAAAGCTTAATAATGATGTCTCAGATAAAGATAGGATAACTACAGGTTACTGCCAGTCAGGGAGGAAAAATGAATTATGGAGAATTGATTGTCTGTACTGCTCATCAAAACTGTCATTATAGTATATATCAAGACGCACAAGAAAGGGGAAGGATACATAGGAATCTGGGAACCGTGTCCTATTCTTGCTATTGGTATATATTCTTGTGGTTCTGGGAGGATAGACTTCGATACATGTGAATAGTTCATTATCCAGGGCAGACATTTTTTTACTGACTTACTCGTCCTTCCTCATATTTGAATGGTCATATTGATAAATTGTTAAAGAATTCATCCGAATTTTTACTCGTCCTGTATCAATGAGCACTCGTCATGGCAAGCGGACAAGTGGAATTTTCGTACCTTGTTTCCCCATCCGACAGAGATGATGGATTCCGCAGTTTATGTCCCTTAGACATATGAGGCAGATGGAAGTTTTTTAGTTTTTTGCCTAGGGACACGGTCCTAAGGCACCCAGTGTGAAGTGTGAACCCGTGATATCCCAATTAACATGATGTCAGTTGGCAATCATTGATCCATTCAACCAATCAAACAAATAAGATACCTCCGACAAACAGTAGCACGTGCTACTGTACACGTGCTACTGTATTATGATAAAACCTATCAGTATATTCCGACATCAGCAGTAGGATGGAGATATCTAAGTATTGACGTCATGTTAATACCATGCATACAATGCTAAAAACTGTGCCTGACCGGGAACAAGTTAGAGATTGTTATACAGGTTGGCACTGTAATTAAAAGGAACATGTGGAAATGAGGATTTTGTCCTCTTAGGTTGCCGAGTTACAGGTGTAATGGTCGTTCACTTCGATACATGTTTTCCCAGGTCAGCTGATAAGTATTGTCATCGACAACTTCAAGAGTGATTGCGTATAACCTGTGTAGCTTCTTTCAAAATTAATATTAAAGTAAACTTAGAGAAAGCACAGTTTTAGCTAGAGCCGATTTAGGGGATGTTGATTTAAAAACGGGGTTTACAATGTCCATCTGCTGATCAGTCATTTTCCCCAAATCACCCCTTTATCACATACAGGTGGTGCCACGCGGATTATGACCATTCACACTCAACGCGTTGATTTTATTTCGCCGCGGACATGCCGGCTTTGTCCCCGTGATTTGTTAAGAGTTCACTCATCGTGGTGATGGTAAATTTTATCCACCGCGTTTAAATTTGGCGATTCTTGGTCATCATCTCGGTGAAACCCAGTGAGAACTCGCTGGGGTTTCACAGCGATTTAACTGACTTGATACTCATAGTTTTCATTTTTAATTGCAAAATAATTGTTTTAAAACCAATACGTTCACTGTAATGTCATCTTTTATTTAGCCAAAATCCTTTTAAACAGCAGAAATGCAATATAAAACCATTATTTCTTAGATCTCTGGTAACGCTGCAACCAGGAAATCAGCGTTCGCCATTGCACTATTTTAAAATTGCGATAATCCAGTTTGTAAATTCAAATTGTTTATTGTTTTATCTTGTATAGTTTGTATCACTTATATTTTACCAAACTTCGTCAGTCTGTATCAGACATAATAAATTTCTAAACAATCCACATTTAATTGCTGTTTTATTCAATAAACCTGCAGGATATTAAATTTAAAATACAATGTAGATGAATCAAGTGAAGTTAATAATTCTGTCCAACATAATCAAAAGATTAATAAAATAAGCGATCTTCGAAGATTGGATAACAATCCTGAACGGCACTATTTTAAAAATGCTGCATCTGGGCACCGTACTAATTATAAGAATTTCTGATTCCTGAACAGAAGTCCCTGGTAAACAATAACAAAAACTATTGGGTATAGGTGAACTTTGAACTTGAATATCTCAGCAACCAAGAAAAATTGAATATTTTTACATAATTTCTATAAATAGAAGAACTCTTATTGATATCATAAATACATTATTTTTGGCGAGCACCATTTTTTTTGTCAAGATGTTACGCTCTTTCTTAATTTGATTCTTGATGCAAAAAGTTTGCTCGTAATTGCAATCAAAACAGGTATGGCTTACTACTAAACAATTATCAATTAGTGTGACATATAAAAATCGTTTGATATCTTTTGCTCATGCAGTCAGTTAGTTTTACATTGAATTACAAAAACATGCAAATTAACCTAAATCTGCATCCAGCCACATTGCATAATTACCATGTCGGTAATTATTTTTTATCTCATACAGGTATGTGAAATTGTTTATTCATAACTCGTGTTTACAAATGACTTGAAACGTGGTTGTGTTCTATACATGTAACACACTGTGTGTGTGTTAGTGTAGTTCATTCCTTTATGAACTCAGTACACGCGACGTCATCACACCATCTGGCCATTAGCAACGAACGTAGCAACGGGTACTAAAGTCTAGTGAGTATTTGCCTGGTACAATGTACATGTATTTGTTGCCTTCAACGCTATAGATAGTAGACACATGTTTATTTTGGTGCATATATAAAAGCACAACTTTATAAGGTAGTTTTATTGTTTATTAATGCTAACGTGTGCTTATCTAAGAAAATATGTAACCTGGACTGTGTTGTCGATTTTTTACACGTTTTTGATGACTTTTTTAATCAGTCTGGTTTAGTCAGGTCAATATTGGGAACAAGACAGTATTATTAGATCGGCGAATTTTAAAACGCGTAAAATATTATTTTTAAACAATATTTTGTCTGTTGGAACTTCCCTGCGATTCGCCGCGAACTTAGCACAGAGAAACACGGCGATCGCTTTCTTTTGACACTGCATTTTACAATTGCGGTGATTTTGACGATCACAGGGAATATTGGTGATACTTTTCGGTGACAATCTGCAATTAAACTGCGGCGATTTTTGTCTGTAACTGAAAACGAAAAAGTCGTTATCCGCATGGCACCATCTGTAAACAGAATGGTCTTAATTCAATGAAAGAACAGTCCATTATTAGCTCTACGTCCGTCGTCCGTCCGTCCGTCCGTTGTTAACTTTTGTCTCGTTAAGACGATAGGGCCTTCATTTTTCATCCGATCTTTACCAAACTTTAACAGGTTAATTATATCAATGAAAGCTCGGATGAGTTCGAAAACCAGCCAGATCGGACAAGTAACAGCGGAGTTATGGCCCTTGATTTAGTTAAAAATGCTATATTGCTATATTTTGCCTCGTTAAGACGATAGGGTCTTCATTTTTCATCCTATCTTTACCAAACTTTACCACATTGTTAATATCAATGAAAGCTCAGACAAGTTCGAAAACCAGCCAGATCGGACCAGTAACAGCAGAGTTATGGTCCTTGATTTAGTTAAAAATGCTATATTTTGCCTCGTTAAGACGATAGGGGCTTCATTGTTCATCCGATCTTTACCAATCTTTATCAGATTGTTAATATAAATGAAAGCTCGGACAAGTTCGAAAACCAGCCATATCGGATTAGTAAAAGCGGAGTTATGGCCCTTGATTTAGTAAAAAATGCTATATTTTGCCTCAAGACGATATGGGCTTCATTGTTCATCCGATCTTTACCAAACTTTATCATATTGTTAATGCCGTTGAAAGCTCGAACATGTTCGAAAACCAGCCATATTGGACCAGTAACTGCGGAGTTATGGCCCTTGATTTAGTTCAAAATGCTATATTTTGCCTCGTTAAGACGATAGGGCATTCATTTTTCATCCGATCTTTACCAAACTTTATCAGATTGTTAATGTCTATGAAAGCTTGGTCAAGTTTGAAAACCAGCCAGATCGAACCATAAACAGCGGAGTGGTAGGGCCCTCATTTTTCATCTGATCTTTACCAAACTTTACCAGATTCTTTAGTTATGGCCCATGATAAAGTTAAAAAGCTGTTTTTTGCCCGAAACTTTTAAAAAAACTTAAATGGCAGTCAGTCGCTTCATTGATGTTATAAGAGCCGTGTTAGCCAGTAGAGCGTCTACAGGGTCTTTGTTCTCTTGTATATAATTATGTAGTGGGTTAAGGGTTAAAATAAGAAAATCACAGTAAAAATGCCTATGTATGTCAGTTGTGGTGTTTGCATGAACAAGTTTAAAGGAAAGTCACTAATTTAATGGCAGAAATCCACATTGGAAAGTCATGTAGTCAGTGTAAAAATGGCCCTGGTTAAGAAATGGTAGGAAATTTCTGTCTAACCTTTCCAGACAGCAAAAATTGTAATCCAGAAGGCAAATTATTTATGAAGAAAATCTGTTAGCTCTAATTAACAATGGGGAATTAGTAGTGTCAAGTGGAATAAGCCTATCAAGGCACAGAATGTACTTCTGTTCAATTTGATTAATTATTTTGTTTGCATGTACATCAAATTGTTGGCCTATATCTTCGTGAGGGTATTATTTATCACATTTCAAACATTTCAAGTGCCAATTGAGTCAATATAGTTTGAATTAAAGTCAACTTTACTTCAAGTTTAGATATTGCACCTAAAAATGAAATTAAGAGTATCATCAGAGTTTCTGCCCTTGGAAATGTAATGAATAAAAATAATGTATGTTAAAGTTCTCCAGCCATGTTTTGTGTCATGAACATGTTTATGTTTATTTAAATCGAAATCAATACACAACAATAGATATTTACAAGTCACACATTGCAATATCTGTGAAAAGCGAGAAAACAATTTTATTTGATGACGTAGAAAACTTTGAACAGGTAAATTTATCCACAGGTAAATGTATTTATCAATTATCTGGCAATAGTTGTGCAGCTATACAATTCAGATTTACCTCATTACCCCGTGCAGTTACGCAGTGGTAAAAGTAGTATCTAATACTTATTTTTACATACAACTTAGTAGCGAATTTAAATATACTGAAAGGAAAAAGAAATGTGACACGGGATTTTCCGCTATATATATAATGTATATACATTATGATGCTGTTAATCGAATAGTACATGGCTACGTAAGATCTTTCCTTTCGGAAAAAAGACTAAAACATCATGTAACACAGCAAATAGTATTCCTGCACAGTTTCATTATTGACAGAGTACCCGTTTGGCTCAAGCATGTGAGCAAACTTAGGATGCAAAATTGTGCAAACTCTTTTCGTTAAATACAGTACTGAACTGTCTCAATTTTCCAAAGAGGAAATTCAACATTTATGAATTTCTTGTTACAGCGTGTTCTGTGATTAAAACGTCTACAGCATCACATTTGTGTCCTTTCTCTTGGGATTTCCTTGGAATATATATGGAATTAAGTGTGCAGTATATACAATATATAGCGAAAATTCCCGTGCCACATTTCTTTTTCCTTTCAGTATATATGACTTTGTGTCTTGCCAGGACTATCAAGAAATGTTCATATGATGTTTAAGAGATTTGTTAAGTGATAATACTACAAAAAGTGTGGCCATTCATCTTTAAATATGAAGCACAGTGAAAATACGCTTCCCAGTCAGCCGGACCTGACCTGAGGTCTAGTTCAGAAAAATACTTTACCATAAGCATTTTAGAGGTACAATATGTAAATAAAATAAAAATAAAGTTTTTTATGGTCTTAAATAAATGGCCCACTTTTGTAAAATGCAATGCAGTTAAACGAGTGTATATGGTAGTTGTTCTCTATCTTGCTCAGGCTTATATAGAATATGAACATGGTAACAACATGGAAGGTGCCATATGTTGCAGATAGTCATTCAAGTATTAACTATGGAGATTAAAAGCACAGTGTTTTAATTTAAGGATGTGTTTCCTCGTTAAAATAATACGCCGACATCTGTCGCATACACAACAAAATCTGTCGCATATGCAGATCGACATTAGAATATCACAGCGCGTATCCCATACATTGATTTAGCACTGTAAGTTCACATTCTATGGACAGGATTATAAATGAGCGAGTCCAGTGTTGCTATTTTTGCAGTTTTGAAGTCTTCATCAAATTTAAAATCTGCATTTAATTACTTTTACCCTTTGTGGTTCCTGGGCAAGAATAAGGCCATGCTTATCCAGACTGAGGGGTAAGATCCCCCACACACCCCACCCCAGAATTCATGTTCATGTTCATTAAAGCTCTTCATCACCATCCCTGTATTGTTTCAGGTACTACTTGAGTAGTGGCCAAAATAAATGATCGTGGCTCCAGCAAAAAATGAAGTGTTTGCAATAGAATTTGCTGCATTTCTGCAGGTGAGAAGGTTCTAGGCCCATTCTGTATATTTTTAGCTAGAGGTAAATGGAGAGCGGGCCTGGAATATTCATTCCCGTTGGCACCATATAATCTTTTTGTGTCTGTGTGACGTTAAACCGCTGTTTAACTCTATTTACTTTTCTTGATTTATGGACATTATTAGTAAAGTGAACGTCCAGTTGATATTGGTATATATTTTTTATCGTTAAAAAAAGGTAAATAATGTGAAAATTAGCTGGATATAGCAAAATTTCCTTATTTCAAGCCCAAACTCAATATTTCAAGCCCATTCTCCCAATTTGAAACCCAGTCTTCCTGTTTCTGTGACAGACTCTTTCTACTTGGCCTCTCTGTCGGAAAGGAGTTGGCTAGTGTAATAGATAGTCTGGTCTCGGTAAGTTGGTTCATTTAATCACCGAGATGGACTTAGCCTATCAAGGACAAGCTCATGAGACAGATCTGTTTTGTAGCATGGTGTACTTAGTGACCCTGCCAGAATAACTACCTTTCTCTAACTTCCATTTATTGCAAGTTAGAGCATGGTATAGCTCGTCCCCGTTAGCTATTCTGAAAAATGCTTCAGTCAGTGTTTTATCTACAATTTTTTTCCAGTGAGTCAATTTCCATCATAATGACAAAATCAGTGATTAAATCTATGAAAATTATCTATCACATTTTGTGATTTTAATGAATCAGCTTAGAAAAAAGGGAGTATTTGACTAAAAAACAAGAGGTAAATAAACCACTGTTCAATGCTTTGCAATAATTCCACCATTGGACTTTACATTGCTTTTTGTTTACACTGAGGTTGTACCTCTTGCTCTATCTGTGGCTGTGTGGATGAAAAGTGAGCTTCAACTGGATACCCACATTGCTAAACATTTTGTAAATATATATCCTTGATGTTTGTCCTTGGTGAAATATTTTGACAAGACAGGTGACCTGGAGATTTCAGATTAGTATGTTTGATGGTGATAATTGATGGGACAGTTTAAATAGTTTAAAGTCTGAATCTATGCTTTGTTATCTGGTGTTTAATGACAAATTTCAGGTCAGGTCACTATGTATGTCATCATGATGTAAGGCCATAATAAATTGCTAGCTAGATTATCATCCCTGCCTGACCCTTTTTAGCTCTACTGATCAGAGATCAGCAGAGCTTATGCCGTGGTGCGGCGTCCGTCGTCCGTCTGTCTGTCTGTCCGTCTGTCTGTCCGTAAACTTTTTTTGTATCGACTTCTCCTCTGAAACTACTGAATGGATTTTCATGAAACTTTACAGAAATGTTGCCCATGAAGTCTAGTTGATCCTAGCAAAAATTCATGTAGATGTGAAATCCAAGATGGCCGCCAGATCTAAAAACAGGTTTTTAAAAAACAAGTTTGTAGCGACTTCTTCATGAAAACTATAAGTGATATTGATATGGGACTTTTTCTAAAATGATCAGCATGACATGATGGTGGTCCTTGTCGAAAATCGTTTTGATTCGACGTTAAACATGGCTGCCAGCAGCCATCTTTGTTTACATAGAGTTATATATTGAAAATTTGTAACGACTACTCCTCTGAAACTACTTGACGGATTTTCATGAAACTTCACAGGAATGTTGCTCTTGATGTCTAATTGATCCTAGCAAAATTTCAGGTCGGCCGGAAATTCAAGATGGCCGCCATGGCTAAAAATAAATTTTCAAAATACAAGTTTTTAGCGACTACTTCTTGAAAACTATAAGTGATATTGATATGGGACTTTTTCTAAAATGATCAGCATGACATGATGTTGGTCCTTGTCAAAAATCATTTTGATTCAACGTTAAACATGGCTGCCAGCGGCCATCTTTGTTTACATACAGTTATATAGTAAAAACTTGTAGCGACTACTCCTTTGAAACTACTTGACAGATTTTCATGAAACTTTATAGGAATGTTGCTCTTAATGTCTAATTGATCCTAGCAAAATTTCAGATCGGCCAGAAATTCAAGATGGCCGCCACAGCTAAAAATAGATTTTTAAAAAGAAGTTTGTAGCGACTACGTCTTGAAAACTATAAATGATATCGATATGGGACTTTTTGGAAAATGATCAGCATGACATGTTGGTTATCAGAGTCAAACATTATTTTGATTTGACGTTAAACATGGCTACCAGTGGCCATCTTTGTTTACATAGAGTTATATGATGAAAACTTGTAGCGACTTCTCCTCTGAAACTACTTGACGGATTTTCATGAAACTTCACAGGAATGTTGCTCTTGATGTCTAATTGATCCTAGCAAAATTTCAGGTCGCCCGAAAATTCAAGATGGCTGCCATGGCTAAAAATAGATTTTCAAAATACAAGTTTGTAGCGACTACTACTTGAAAACTATAAGTGATATTGATATTGGACTTTTTGTAAAATGATCAACATGACATGATGTTGGTCCTTGTCAAAAATTGTTTTGATTCAACGTTAAACATGGCTGCCAGCAGCCATCTTTGTTTACATACAGTTATTTAGTAAAAACTTGTAGCGACTAATCCTTTGAAACTACTTGGCAGATTTTCATGAAACTTTACAGGAATGTTGCTCTTAATGTTTAATTGATCCTAGCAAAATTTCAGATCGGCCAGAATTTCAAGATGGCCGCCACAGCTAAAATTAGATTTTTTAAAAAAGAAGTTTGTAGCGACTACGTCTTGAAAACTATAAGTGATATTGATATGGGACTTTTTGTAAAATGATCAGCATGACATGGTGGTTATCAGAGTCAAACATTATTTTGATTCGACGTTAAACATGGCTGTCAGCGGCCATCTTTGTTTACATAGAGTTATATAATGAAAACTTGTAGCGACTATTCCTGTGAAACTACTTGACGGATTTTCATGAAACTTCACAGGAATGTTGCTCTTGATGTCTAATTGATCCTAGCAAAATTTCAGGTCGGCCAGAAATTCAAGATGGCCGCCACGGCTAAAAATAATTTTTCAAAAAACAAGTCTGTAGCGACTACTTCCTGAAATCAAAATCAATCAGTAGAGCTTCAAGGTCATTGACCTCTTGTTTTTATGCTGCTCCGGCAATTTTTATTTCTTCAGAAAAAATCTAAAAAAAATCGCTTTGATGCCGGTTTTCCAAACAGCTTTCCACGTTTTCCGCTGTTTCGAGAGTCGCATTTTGAACTGAAACCCAGAAATGTAATAACCGATGTTGAGGTACAAAACTTCTTTTCAAAACACCGCGAAATTGGCAAATTAAATGGGGAAAAAATGGTGTTTGTTATCATTAAAGCGGTATAGGGTGTTGCAATTATGAAAGACTTAGGTTTGGTTGTGGCGCATATTACATTGTTACTAGACGTTTGTAATGATTTTGTATGTGGAAAATTAGATAAACAATCTCTGGTTGCAGATGATGTCACTGCACAGCATGTCTTCGGTGATGAAGACCGTGTTGAAACTTAGTACACTTACCTTGTTTGCAATGTATGTACATGTATATTGTAAAACAATCTTTGTAACAAAGAGAGGTCGTGTCACAAAAAATTAAATGATCTGCGATTTAAAAATGCTAGTAGCCAGGGATCTAAGAAGTACTCAAGTTGTTGTTTATTACATCTCTGCCTATACTAGAGCAAATGAGGGTAATGACGACACCCTTCTATTACCTAATATCTGTCATTAATTCTGTTGATTTTTATGCCCCACCACAAAAGTGGTGCTTGCATATAGTGTTACATGTCTGTCCGGACCTACATCATGTTTTTACATTCAAGTTTTTTATGAAGTCAATTTCTCAAATACCAAAAGTCGTACAGTTTTCAAACTTATATCTATATGGCGGCAATATGTTCCTACCCGAATCAGGTCAATATAAATTAACTTGACTTACTTTTTACACTTTGTTAATTTACATCAAATTTTTTCGTTCAAGTTTTAAATCACTAGAACAGTGGCAGAAAAACAATACACATGGCTCCAGTTTAAATGGAGTGTCTGCAATAGAATTTACATTAACTCTGCAGTTCTGCAGGTGGGTGAGAAGGTTCTAGGCCCATTCTCCATATTTTATCTCGATGTACCTGGAGGATGAGCCTGGCATGTTCATTCCTGTTAGGCGCCATATAACCTTTCATGTGTTGGTGTGCCTTAAAACCCCAATTCAATTCAATTCAAGTTTTTTACATCAAAGTTTTTGTTAAGTCCATTTCTCCAACACCAGATGCCTTAGAGCTTTCAAACTTTACAAATGTTGATAACTACATGACAGCGATATGTTCCAATGAAAAGTGGGTCAGTATGAATTACCTTGACTTACCTTTGGCACTTTGGCGATTTCAACAGTTTTTCTTTTAAAATGATCGTCAATGCCTAGACTACTATCAAGTTTGTTCAAATAAAGTCACTGGGGTCAAAAATGGCTGTGCCCCGGAGTCCAAAATTTGTATATTGAGATTTTTCATGTTTTTCATAGACTTATACAGGATTTTTTTTTTAAAAAAGTCTTCTTTTCTGAAACCACAAGGCACAGATCTCTCATATATTACAAGTAGCATCAGCTAATAGTCATCTACCAAGTTTGTTCAAATGGTGACCTTTGGGTCAAATTTGGCACCTTCCCAGGTGTCACAGTTTTACATAGGATTTTCTTTTATTAAAATCTTCTTCTCTGAAACTACAAGAGCCAGAGGTTCGTTCATTTTGCATTTAGTGTAAACTTATGGTCCTTTACCAAGTTTGTTTAAATGGTGATCCAGGCGTCACATTTGGCCACCCCCATGGGTCACAATCATGTTTTACATTTTTGCATTTGCTATAAGCTTATGGTCATCTACCATGTTTGTTGAAATGGTGACTCTAGAGTCAAATTTGGCACTGTCCCGGGCGTCACAGTTTTACATAGATTTATATAGTAAGACAATTTATCTTCTTCTCTGAAACTATAAGAGCCAGAGGTTTAATATTTTGCATTTACTATGAGCTTTACCAAGTTTATTGAAATGGTGACCCTGGGGTCACATTTGGCCGTGCCCAGGGGTCATATGTTTTAAATTGACTTGAAAAGGGAAAAGCTTAAAAGATCTATTCTCTGAAAACCACAAGGCACACAGTTCTCATATATTACATGTAGCCCTGGGACCTTATTTGGCCCTGCCCAAGGGGTTACACCCTAGCACCTTCATTTTGTATTTGATCCTTACCAAACTTTTTTTTGTCAGTGTCTTTTTATCAATGTTGTTAACACAACAGAGTCCACATTTATTGAACAATCATAACCAAACTTGCACAGATTGTGTATGACCATAAGATTTCGAAGAAGTTCACTCATGTGATCGATTTAGGACCATCTTGGCCCTCTTGTTTATTAAGTTAATTACTCACATACAAATCCTTACAGTATTCAAACTTCATACACACATCTATATGGCACCATTATGTTCCTACCCAAATCAGGTCCATATAACTTGCCTTTTATTATTACACTTAACATTTTGTTACTCCATTTTGTAAGCAACCGTTAACCCTTTAGCGGGGCATTTTCTAGTTGGACTTGTGATGCCATGAACCATAACACACAAACATCATCGTTGACAAAATGCAGTGCCATTTTTGAAACAAACCATTGGAAAACAAAACATCGTATATTTCTAGTGGCATAATTATCTATTCCTATAACCTGATCGAGTGTCTTAAATCTTAGCATTTTATGTCTGTTTTGTCATTCCGCTTCATGATACATTACATGTTGTTGTATCATTTGTCAACTGGAGTGATGTTAACCACCATTTGTTTTACTCTAAACCTTTCTCAAATACGTCACACGAGGGTGGTCGATATTGGCAGAACAATAGCCTTCATTCTGCTTTTATCGATCCCTTATTTGAAAATACACAAAAGCACAAACATTAAATATTTTTATTTACTTTTGAATGAACGAGGAAAGTCACTGTTTTTATTTGTTACTTTTTTGGTTAAGACGATCATTACATGGTCCCGCCTTAATTCCATTAAGCGATGGGAAAGCTTATATTAGTAGGATTTTATAACGGATATTTCGACAATATAACATGTTAAGAAACATTTTACTCAAAACAAAATGCGATAACCTGTTTAAAATTACCTATTGAATGTTTTAATTTTACCATATATATGCAAACTTTTAAAGCCGAAATTAAGGTTTTATTTCATACCCCAGCCAACCCTGTTTTCGCTTCTTGGAGAAGGGGTTGGATGGGCTATGAAATTCAATACTCGGACCATGTAATGATGGTTAGAGTGAATAGTTTCTTCTTATTCTCCGGCTTGCCTCTGTATTCGCATCCTGTCTTAGATTTATTATTAGCTAAAATTAAACCAATTAAACTGCCTGTACTTTCCCCAGGCTGTGTAAGAGGTGTTAAAATTTCATGTCACAGACACGTGATAAATAAGTTTGGCTTTTCGACAAAAGTTTTACAGTAATGAGGAAATATGTTGTCAAGCGAAGGAAATGAGACAGATGTTTTTTCTCGGGAGGTAAAATTGGCCAGGGGGAGGGTTAGTCGTAAGATATTACATGTATGGGAACCAACACCATACCGTATGTTGGACTTGACATTTTTGTTTGGTTAGATGGAGTTGAGAGGTGCACTGATTTTGGCGCGGACCGGACGAAACAGAAAGGAAAGGAGTGGAATGTCTACAATGCGAATTAAGAGGCCAGCAGAGCTTATGGGATGCCGAGTTGTCCGTCCGTCGTCGCCGTCGGCGTTAACTTTGTCTCGTTAAGACGATAGGGCCTTCATTTTTCATCCGATCTTTACCATACTTTAACAGGTTGTTAATATCAATGAAAGCTTGGATGAGTTCGGAAACCAGCCAGATCGGACAAGTAACAGTGGAGTTATGGCCCTTGATTTAGTTAGAAATGCTATACTGCAGTATTTTGCCTCGTTAAGACGATAGGGCCTTCATTTTTCATCCTATCTTTACCAAACTGTACCACATTGTTAATATCAATGAAAGCTCGGACAAGTTCGAAAACCAGCCAGATCGGACCAGTAACAGCGGAGTTATGGTACTTGATTTAGTTAAAATTGCTATATTTTGCCTCGTTAAGACGATAGGGCCTTCGTTTTTCATCCTATCTTTACTAAACATTACCACGTTAATATCAATGAAAGCTCGGACAAGTTCAAAAACCATTCATATCAGACTAGTAACAGCGGAGTTATGGCCCTTGATTTAGTTCAAAATGATATATTTTGCCTCGTTAAGACTTTTCATCCAATCTGTACCAAACTTTATCAGATTGTTAATGTCTATGAAAGCTTGGTCAAGTTTGAAAACAAACCAGATCGAACCAGTAACAGTGGAGTTATGGCCCTTGATTTTGTTAAAAATGCTATAATTTGCCTCGTCATACGATAGGGCCTTCATTTTGCATCTGATCTTTGGCAAACTTTAGCAGATTTTATGACTTTCTTTTTTTTATATAATTTTCTTTTTTATTTTATTTAAAAAAATTATAATTTTTTTTTTTTTGAAATTTTTTTGAATATTTTTTTTTGAAATTTTTAGCTCTACTGGCCGAAGGCCAGCAGAGCTTATGGGATGGCGAGTTGTCCGTCGTCCGTCGTTAACTTTTGTCTTGTTAGCTCGGACAAGTTCGAAAACCATCCAGATCGGAATAATTTCACCGGAGTTATGGCCCTTGTTTTGCTGAAAAATGCCATATTAAGCCTTGTGACCACTCTAGCACCTTCATTTATTATTTGATCTTTACCAAACTTGCACAGATTGTTAATATCAATGAAAGCTCGGACAAGTTCGAAAAACAGCCATATCGGATCAGTAACACCTGAGTTATGGCCCTTGTTTTTTCTGAAAATTGCTATTTTCTGCCTTGTGAACGCTCTAGCACCTTTATTTATTATTTGATTATTACCAAACTTGCACAGATTGTTAATACCAATTATAGCTTGAACAAGTTCGAATATCAGCTGAATTGGGTCGGTAACACCAGAGTTATGGCCCTTTTTTTTTCTGAAAAATGGCATTTTCTGCCTTGTGAACACTCTAGCACCTTCATTTATTATTTGATCTTTACCAAACTTGCACAGATTATTAATATTAATGAAAGCTCGGACAAGTTCGAAAACCAGCCAGATCGGAATAATTTCACCGGAGTTATGGCCCTTGTTTTTTCTGAAAATTTCCATTTTCTGCCTTGTGAATGCTCTACCACCTTCATTTATTATTTGATCGTTACCAAACTTGCAGAGATTGTTAATACCAATTATAGCTTGAACAAGTTCGAAAATCAGCTGAATTGGGTCATAAACACCAGAGTTATCGCCCTTGTTTTTTCTGGAAAATGGCATTTTCTGCCTTGTGAACACTCTAGCACCTTCATTTATTATTTGATCTTTACCAAACTTGCACAGATTGTTAATTTCAATGAAAGCTCAAACAAGATTGAAAACCAGCTAAATCGGATCATTAGCACCGGAGTTATGGCCCTTGTTTTTTCTGAAAAATGCTATTTCCTACCTTGTGAACACTCTAGGGCCTTCAATATTAATCGAATCTTTACTTAACTTTGCCAGTGTCTTTATATCAATGAAAGCTCGAACAAGTTCAAAAACCGGCAAGATCGAAATAATTTCAACGGAGTTATGGCCCTTGTTTTGCTGGAAAATGCCATATTAAGCCTTGTGAACACTCTAGGACCTTCATTTATTATTTGATCTTTACCAAACTTGCACAGATTGTTAATATCAATGAAAGCTCGGACAAGTTCGAAAACCAGTCACAGAGGAGTTATTACTCTTGATTTAGTTCAAAATGCTATATTTTGCCTCGTTAATACGGTAGGGCCTTCATTTTTCATCTGATCATTACCAAACTTTACCAGATTCTTTAGTTATGGCCTTTGATTTAGTTAAAAAGCTGTTTTTTGCTCGAAACTTTTAAAAAAACATAAATAGCAGTCACTCGCTTCATTGATATTATAAGAGCCATGTTAGCCAGTAGAGCGTCCACAGGCCTCTTGGGCCTCTTGTTTTTTAAATTTTTTATTTTTTTTTCTAAATTATTATTATTATTATTTTTATGTAATTTTTTTAGCTCTATGTTGACCAGTCGGACCAGTAACAGAGGAGTTATGGCTCTTGATTTAGTTAAAAATGCTATATTTTGTCTTGTTAATACGGATAGTGCCTTCATTTTCATCTGATCTTTGCCAAACTTTACCAGATTTTACAACTGTCTTTTTTATATTATTATTCATTTTTATTTTAATCATTTTTTTTTTTTTTTTTTTTTTTTTTTTTATATTTTTTTTT
>JAWPHD010018406.1:0-40058 GCA_037043455.1 Cyrtodaria siliqua | reverse complement strand
GAATTAATGGAACAGCTGTATTTTATCGTAGCATAACATACAGTTGTCTTTCTTATTTGTGTATATGAAAGACTGCGCAGGTCGTGTTAGAATAAAACTCTACTTCATATAACTAATTGAGTCTGATTGTAAAATAATGGGACATGTATTGCCGGATGTATTTGTGTATATGTATATATATGTTGACTTTTGTTTATGTTACAATTTGAAATTGTATTATATGCTATAATTATACGTATATACTCCCCTATGCGAACCTTTGAGGAAATAAAGAATCAATCTATCTATATACTTTCCGATTAAAAAATAAAAACCAAACTTTCGAACATAACAATCCGCCGTTATACGCACAAGGCGTGATTCCGAACGTAGCCGGAATTGGAGGAGTTTTCACGAATGAAGAGCGTTAGTTATTGTAGCACGTATAACCACACGACTCACAGGAAATACAATTGCTTCCTTATTGTCAGGCTTATTTATTGATTTCTCCAACTTGCTTGCGTTTAATACAGCTTAAAAAACAACTGATGGAACTTAAATTCAGATTTAAATTAATGGAAACACATTAATTTTTTTAACGGAAATTTGGAGTCTGCCTTTAGGTTACTGCAATTTCATTAAGAGCAGTACATAAATTTGGTAATGTTTGCTTAAAGCTACACAATAAAGGGTTATAGCGATAGTCATGTTTATGAAGTCATTAATTTTAATGATTAAAGATGAGCCATTTTATGTTTCTTTAAAAAGCTGAGTTTTTATAAAATCTGAACGATACGTTGGTGCAATACGCAATCATATGTTTCATATAACCTAAATTAGCAGTAAAATGATTCAAAATAGGGACGAGAACGTTTTCTAGACCAAGCTAGCTACGAAAGTGTTGTTGATATTTCCAATTTAACCAGTAGGGACGCCAGCCGTATGGCGGATGAATATTTATCAAACACGGTCACGTGATAAAATCGATAACAAACTGACATTTTCGACGAAATTGACACTGATGTGTGACACGGCTGGTGCAATATGCCTAGGACCAATCGCATAAGTTAAATGTCTATTATATTGTTTTATTGTTGTAAATATGAAATTTAATTGCATATAGTATTTTATAATTCTTTTAGAATGGCATAGTTAAAATCATGTGTAATGTTTTATTGTATATACTATTGTACTATGACGAGACTTTAATAAACTATAAAAAAACTAATCAGATTTATACACCTCACATATATAAACTCCGACTGTGACAAAACGCAAACATGGATCGTAGGCAAAGTATTACTATTCACAAACTACATTGATCGGACATAATTGTTATAAACGTTATGTTATTCCTGTTAATAGTTAAAGGTATTTTTAAGATAGATAGATAAATAGATAGATAGATAGATAGACAGATAGATAGATAGATAGATAGATAGATAGATAGATAGATAGATAGATAGATATATAGATAGATAGATAGATAGATAGATAGATAGATAGATAGATAGATAGATAGAGACAGACAGACAGACAGACAGACAGACAGACAGACAGACAGACAGCAGACAGACAGACAGACAGACAGACAGACAGACAGACAGACAGACAGACAGACAGACAGACAGACAGACAGACAGACAGACAGACAGACAGACAGATATATATATAGATAGATAGATACTTTGATTGGCTTAAACTATTACAGTTTTCATCATTACAAATATATGATAATTATAATATACACACACGTGACAGATATACAAGACAATAATCACTACGTTTTTGTTTGTTTCATACATATTTAAACAATCAAAAACATACATATATTATGGTATGTCAATGATAAACGAGGATGTTCTAAAATAAGATATCTAGTGTGTTTTTTTAGTCTGTTAAAATGGATGTAGATAGCCTTAATACAAGTGCATCGGAAATGAATTTACTTAAACTAAGAATAATCTTTTTATTTAATGACTGCAACAATTCCACAAATTTAAACATGCTTGGTCTAGCTATGTAATATTTAGGAATGTATTTGTTTCTAATGTTAGAGTAAGTAGTACAGATCAAAAATAAAATGGTACTCGTCTTTAATATCGTTAGTGTTACAAATTGTGCACACTCTTTCGTTTCTCTCTGTTCTCCCTCTTGAGTATCTCCCTGTTTCTTTCTTAAACAACTTCATAACCTCTGCTCCCAACTAATTCCATTATGTTTATTTAGCTCTTCGGGCATTTAATTTTATTAGATACTGGGACCATACGCCGTACGACATGGGAAAGCATATAACTCCATGTCCACCGCCGTATGCATGCCATCTTCGGGATGGTTTAAAATGGTGTACTATTGATTTTATGAGTATTGAGTTCTGCTCAACCCGGGGCGGTAGCTAGCATATTTCACTACTGCTCATGAACAGTCTCAATCAAACCGAGACTGCAATATTTCATATGTGTCGTGCTCGGCCGTTTCCAAAGGTCCATAATCATACTCTTTTCTTAATTGTTTGGAGCATAATGTTTCTAGATATGTTTCAAAATCAAAATTCTCTTTTACCACCTTATATAGCGTTAAAACTCTACTGCCTTCTATATCAGATCTCCATTGTTGCATGAAATTATCTATTAATCTATGTTTAAATATTAAAGGAAATAGTTTAAAACTAACACTCATGGGATTACCCCAAACAGGAACAAAACCGTTACTGTTACCTTATTACAGTTAGATAACAAATCCTTATATATTGCTTTTAGTATAAAGTTCTCTGTAGACAATAGTTTATACCAATATTTGATCATTTTTACATATCTATTAATGTGTAAGCGGTAACGAGAGAGCTCTCCGTAAATACCAGCATTGCTTGGGGTAAGTTTAACATCTAAAATAATTTTACAAAATGTTAACTGTATTCTCTCAATATATTTTGATTTTGTAATCCCCCATATTTCATTCCATAATTTAATATTGATGCCACAAACAAAAGCATCGAAAAGCTGAAGAGATAATTTTGGTTTCAATTCATATTTTCATATATTAACCAAGAGTATATTCATTGCTTTTAAGCTTTTCCACAAAGACATTGTTGGTTTAACGAAAATGAGCCAGTATAATTAACAACCACACCTAAATAATTAAAATCATCGACGACATCTAATAAACTTAAGCGGCCCGAATTTAATTGAGTTTTATGTTCTATTTGTTGAAAACGCAATTTTAAACACAGTGCATTTATTTCGTCAATTTAAAAGCTAGAATAAAACCAAATATACGTACAAGTAGATGAATTTCTCGTCTATATGCATGTATTTTTTAAAAAACCCCGGAGAAAATAACTTTATTTTTCACCGTATTAAGTAACATCACTATTCGTCCTAACGAAGACGAATTGCATGATCATTTAGAAACGCGACGAGGTACACAAAAACTGCAATAATTTTATGAAATGAAAACACATATCAAAAGTGTTTGTGTCGGTGCATTTCAGATTAAATGTCTGATCTCAGCATGGTCTGGATTTATGCCGAGGAGTCCAATTTATTTTGTGACTTGAACAGGATAATAGTAGGTCGGGAATAGAAATCAACAAGGCGCAAATGTGCGTTGCAAAATAAAATTTCTGTGTCGGTAAAAATGGCGAAATTTTCTTTTTCTAAAAACTAGAGTTAAAAAACTTTATGAAAATGTTCATTGACATGTCGCCTATTTAAAAAACAAATTGACTATCGCAACCTGACTTCTATGGTGACGTGATTTACAAACTTCGTAAGATCCTTGGTCATGATCACATTCATACTATCTTTGTTAAACTTGTTAAAAGGTTTATCAAAAGAGGATATGACCCTATCATTTTGCAACGCACTGCATGCATGGTGGTGGACCCATTTACAGTTCGCCACTATGCTTTCCTATTTGATTGTGTGATGACCGGACAGGATGTGGACCCTACGATGACGTCTACCTAAGCCCAAAAGTTTGATGTTTGTCTGCAGTCTTGTCTTTTTGTGTCCTCAATGGGTTATTCTCTTGTTGTTCTGGCTTCTGTCAAGTCATTGAGTACATTCTTCGTGGCTTTCTAGGCTATTTTGTTTTGTATTTATATATACACGAGCATCTTTGTGATTTACTTATATGGCCTATTAATGCTGACTTGTTGGTTAGGATATAGTTCATGGCGGGTATTCCTTTATTTACACTGTCCCGTTTTATTGGGTTGACAGTAGGGTAAGTGTGAGGTTTGGTGCACCCTAGAACCTGGTTTAAACCCCCAGCGTCCTTTTTTGCCACTGACCGTTCCAAGGCGGTAGCCCTATTGTCAACCCTTTTATTTTGTGATGTCTTATTTGCCTTTTATTCATCCTTAAATTAGTTCTTTGTTTCTATAGGTTTAAACATAATTATTTTACATTGACTGCGAAATAAGATCTGCAACTTAAATTAATCACTCTCGATGGCTTCCTGGGTAGAACCAGTACTAAGCAATGTGGATTAATATCTTGCTCAAGGATAAATAACGTGGCCGCGGCAAGGATCGAACCCACGACCCCTCGATCTGGTGTTCGGCGCTCTACCACTGGACCACGCACTCCACTCTTTTTTTGTTTCTATGTGTGTTTGTGGTTGACTGTCGTCCTTGAATGATGCTTTTCCTGTTCGATTGTTATATCTATATTTATGTGAATGGAAAAAAAATCACCTTAATTACAATTAAAATTGTGGAAATAGGAATTAAGGGATGAGAATTCAGCATTGTTCAAATTTTTTTATAGTATCAAAGTAGTATTTTTATAGCATTTTTGAGGATACCATTAGGTTATTCATCACCTCCTTCCCCCCTCCCCCACCCTCCACCTGACATACAAATAAAGTTGTATACATTGCGCAGACAGTACTCATTAAGCATGTTAAAAAAACTGTATTTATTTCGGCAATTTAAAAACGAGAATAAAGGGAATGGCATTATCGTGTATATACAAGTCTCTTGTATCGATACGAACAATTTCATCAAGACGGTGAGAAAAACTCTTTGTTTCACAAAATTAACTAACATGACCGTCCAACTCAAATACGTCAACATTTTAACATTCTATTACATTAAATACATGCAAATGGTACACAAGAAATGAAATAATTTGATTATTTAAAATGTAGGTGTCTGAGCATTTCAAACTTATTTATTCAATTATATTCTGGGTTAATGTTAGAGTGTCCAGTATCCTTTGTAATAAACAGAATAGCAAAGGTAAATTATATCATAATGACGGCAACATACGTTGCGGGGTTAATTTTCTGAATACGAAAAAATAGCGAAAAACTGAAATTTTAACAGCGAGATCTGTATTTTTGTTTCTAAGTGTTCATTGACATGCTTGTTAATAAAAAGTAAATCATAAAAAAATAAGTTTTTTTCCCACCAAATTAACTAAAAAGAAGGATAAAAATATCGGACAGGGAAAGCAGCATTCAAGGACGACAGTCAACCACAAAACACAAAAACAAACACGCAAACAGACAAAAGGCAAAAGTAATAAAAATGCAAACGACACCACAAACACAAAAGGGTTGACAATAGGGCTACCGCCTTGGAACGGTCAGTGAACACCATTCTCGCTGAAATATGCCGGATCTGCTTTTAAATAATGTTCACACGGGAAGGTGTATTGATATTAAAAATGTGGAATTACAACGAAATTAATTATAAGATATAAACTTATTTTAAACTTGTTTGGTATTTGAGATATTACTGAAGTTATATGTTTAAACAACATTTTTGAAGGAAACCATTACGCTAGTATACTCCACCCCAACCACCACGCATAACCTGACACACACATCTTCTGAAAACTCAAGTGTACTTATTTCGGCAATTTAAAAGCGATAATAAAACAATTGTATGTACATTTAGATACATTTATAATGTATCGATAAAAACAAGTTCAAGAAAACCGGAGAAAAGTACTTAAGTTTCGCTAAATTAATATCCAGCATCACCGTCAGTCCCAAAGACGGCACACATTCATATACTATTGAAATGCGACCGGGAACATGAGAACTCACAGAGACATTCAGATTTCAAAGCTGAAGGTTTCTATTTTACGATTTTGTTAAATGAAAATTCAAAAACTGAACATGGTATTCTATAGAATCAATTGATAACGAATGCCAATTGATAACGAATGCCTAGTGATAAGGAACATGACTTGTTGATACCTTCAATAAATATCTGATATGTTATCCCTGATTCAAGCTTCACATGCGAAATAAGTTTCGTTGGAAATGTTCTTAAGCAGCACACGTCCCCAGCCTCATTTTTCAAATGGTGACGTAAACCGGACTGTACCGTTTATCGGAGTATATCCCTCTTGAACACGTTAAAGAACGATACGAATGTTACTATACGTAAGTTAGTATTCCCCGGTGCCTATATATTATAACCCCGTCTCTGGAGCGGCTCTAACTAACCAGTACTGCGTGGATGATACCTTAAGCACTGTCTTTGCGTAATAGGCGTAAATAATAGTGGAATTAGGATCTCAGTAATGTTTACAGTTTTTATTTGTTATTTTGATTTTATATTTCATCATGTTCATGATATATGTTTACCTTTTGTCGTAATTTTAATAAAACTACTGGTTTCTATGACAAACACAACATGTATAAATATTACTTTTACAATTGTGTTAGAACCGCAAGCAAGACCAATTATGGGGAAAATGGCATGCATTAAAAAGAAACGTGTGATGTCTGCTCACGAGTATTAAAGGAACAACTCGCTTTTTTATCGTAACAGTTCTGTCTGCTGAACGACGAATCATCGTCGGAACCCGCGTTTCATCACGATGAATGGATAACGTAATCAATCAAACATGGGTCCCGACGATGATGACGAGTCAAAAAAAT
This sequence comes from Cyrtodaria siliqua, assembly GCA_037043455.1. Taxonomy (NCBI): domain Eukaryota; kingdom Metazoa; phylum Mollusca; class Bivalvia; order Adapedonta; family Hiatellidae; genus Cyrtodaria; species Cyrtodaria siliqua. Next base: position 33,176 of record JAWPHD010018406.1, on the reverse strand, counting down.
ATTTTGCTGAACTATCAAGGGACAACGTGGTACTTATTGTGATTTTGGTAATACACTCAAGTGATATGAAAACGCAACACGGGAATTTCCGCTATATATTGTATGTACAATATGCTGCTTTTAATCGAATGGTACATGGCTACGTAAGACCTTTCCTTTTGGAAAAAAATACTAAAACAACAAATAATACAGCAAACAGTATTCCTTCAATGTTTCATTATTCACAGAGTACGCGTTTGGCTCAATCATGTGAGCAAACTTAGGATGCAACATTTTGCAAACTATTTACGTTAAATACAGTACTGAACTAGCTCAATTTTTCAAAGAGCTACTTCAACATTTATGAAGTTCTTCTTACAAAGTGTAGTGTGATTAAAACGTCTACAACATCACAGTTGTGTCCTTTCTCTAGTTAACTGCAACTTTCTTTTTAAAAAACATCTTGGGATTTCTTTGGAATATTATGTGCAATTAAGTGTGCAGTATATGCAATATAAAGCGGAAATTCCCGTGTTGCGTTTTCATATCACTTGAGTGTATGTACACCATTGAATTTCGTAATATTGTGCCTTAAATACCACCACCTTAGAAAATCGTTGACTAGAACTTATTACAAACCGAGGTTATATTATTGCTAATTCTACACAACTTTTTGTGTTTAATATTTTAAACACAAATCTCACCCTATCAAACATTTTCTTCTTCTCAATGTTTTGGTGCTTAATCCACACAATATCTCAATGCTTTAAATTAATTTGCAGTTTCAAGCCATCACATCTAAAAAAAAGTGGGTCGCTGGGAAAAACAGAAAAGTGTGAAAATTAGATTAGTGTTTTTTTTTTAAAATTATCTAATATAGATATAAAAATCGAACAGGAAAAGCAGCATTCAAGGACGACAGTCCACCACAAACACACACAGAAACGAAGAACAAATTTAAAGATGAATAAAAGGCCAAATAAGACGTCACACACACAAAAGGGTTGACAATAAGGCTACCGCCACCCATGCTGAACGAGTTAGGATAACTTAAAATGAATGAGTGAGTGAATGATTGCGTGATTGAGTGATTGAGTAATTGAGTGAGTGAGTGAGGGAGTGTGAGAGCGAGTGAAAGAACGAACAAACAGCGAACGAATGAACGAACGAGCGATCAAACAAAAACAAACAAACCAATGAATAAATTAATGAATGATCGAATGAATGAACAAACGAACGAACGAAAGAACGAACGAACATGAACGAATGAAAAAATAGAACAAATTTCAAAAGTGACTCCTGGTTCAAGATTTAAACACGCTATACATAAAACCTTTGTTTCATGTGGTATGAAAGAAGTTTTTTCTGTAAGGACTTTTTTCATATATAAGTCTAAAGAAACATGCGAAATCTCTATACATGGGACTTTGTTTAAACATGCTTGATGGTCCAGTACTAAGGAATCATTTCTGAGCAAAAACTGTCGAATCTGTTCAGCAGAACAAAAGATGTTTTAAGATATAAGCTATGTTTAGTAATGGCGGCCTTCTTGGATGTCGCACTGACCTTATTTTAAAGAAAACACTTGACAAACAATGATATGAGGATAATCCTTTTAATATTTGGTCAAAATCGGCCCAACTGTTTTTGAGGAAAATCCGTTAAAAGTAAAAAATAAATATTAAAAAAAAACGCCTTTCAAGACAAATGGCGGAGTGATGGCAGATGAGCGGACGGACAGACGGAAGCTAAAACGAGGAGTGATCACTGTACACTAGTTTAGCTCTGAGCCTTTAGCTCCTGTGTGATATAATACGCGAAAGGTGATTAATAAATCAACAAGAAATACGATTTATTTTTAAATGTTACATTCATTTGTTTTTCATTTAATTCTTGTGAAAGAGGGTCATGACCATTTGCCTGAATTTTCTTTTGTCACATCCAAAATCAGGACTGAACACGGCTACCACGATAAAGGCAAGTAAATACTCTTTCGAGTGATATATGTCTCTATGATACTTTCTAAATGTTGAACTCGACTCAAAATTCGTCGATTGGTCAACACATTCCATATGGACAGACGGCGGTTGGATGGACGAGACGGCGGACGGGCGGAAAAATAGTTATCATTATATATATCACCGCACATATGAACCCTTGGCTCATGTTGGCTTATTACTGAAAGTAGTTTCATGCAGATAATTACATCCCCAAACATCCAAACTCAGGGCTGAACACGGGTACCACGACAAAGGCGGGAGAATACCCTTTCGAGTTATAACTATCTCTTTGCTGGTCGCAATATTTTTAACTCGAATCGCAATTTATGGAGTGGCTATAAGACGTTCGTCCGGACAGATAACAAACAAATGGGCGGACGGTCGGCATATTGGCGGACGGACGGACGGAGGGACGACGATAGAGAATAATTATCGTCGTACATTTGCTTACCTCTGAACATTTTACTTATGTTAACTTACGAGCTAAAGCTGCTTCATGCATAAACAAAATAAGAATGGTTTTCAAAACTGTACATTAAATTGTTCAATTATATTTTCTGGAAAGGGCATGAAATTTGACCTCAATTTACCCCTGTCACATACAAAATCAGGGTATAATATGAGTACCACGACAAAGGTAAGATATTACTTTTAGAATGATACCTGTCTCTTTACTCCTCGCAAGATGTTAAACTCGACTCACAATTCATTATGTGTCTACTAGACGTTTTTTCCGGAAACACGGCGGGTGGGCGGATGGACGGCGGATGTGCGGACGGACGGACGACGGAAGAAGACTTATCACCGTATATCAGCTCATCTATAAGCATTTTACTTATGTTAGCTTATATCCGACATATGCTTCGTGCATAAACAAAAAAATAATGGCTTTCAAAAAATATACATTCAATTTTTCAATTCAATATTCTGGAAAAGGGGCATGATCGTTGACCTCAGTTTACCCCTGTCATATACAAAATCAGGGTTGAACACGGGTACCACGACAAAGGCAAAATGTTACCCTTTTGACCGATACCTGTCACTATGCTCCTCGCAAAATGTTGAACTCGACTCCAAAATTGTCGAGTGGCCTCTAGACTATTATGATTTACAGAAGAAAAAACAAATTGCCTTTTTCGGGACTCGAACACACGACCTTCTGATTTCAAGTCAGTTGCTCTATCCACTGAGCTATAACGCTTCCTGAGAAAACGGTATACTAAATAACTATTTATTCAGAGGCAAAACAACTTGACCTAGTTGAACGCAACCCAAGATGAATCAATACATATATAGTCCATCTTGTCGCACGTATAAATTACTATTGCCTGCTGTAATATTATATGTTACCAATATGAAACTAATATTCCGCCTAAATAAAAATGTGATATTTTACGCATCGATATCTGCGTTATATACCGACTATTGGGGTGTTCGTCGATATGAAACTACTTCAAACGTAACTCATTCATATTCATGAGTTATTACCAGTTAAACTAGAGACTCTATAGCTTTAAGACTAGATGCTGTGCCCGTAGTTCTCGCCTTCGTAGCGCACCAAACTCTGAATCAACTTTTTCGTGTGTAAAATATGGCGTCTGTTTTAATTAAAACATCGTAAAATAGTCCGTTAAATACAAAGAAATAGTCCATAATCGCGGAAGAAAAATGCGAACAGAAATGATACGTTTAGGTCCGTGGCATTCCTACTGAACACGCTGTTATTATAAAAGACTTTAGTATTTGGCTGGTTATTTGGCGAGGCTTAGACAATACAGACCGATTAAGACAAAGAATGGCGAGACTTTGCAGATCTAGTCTGTGTGTTCGTGCCAAGCCGAATAAAATTGATAGCAAAAGGCATATAAATAGTATCATAAATGTTATGCACAGTTTATGCACTGGTTTGCTGGTTTGCTGGTATTCACTTTGAAGATAATATTACGCCTACCCTGCACGCGGCCATATATTTTTAGTAATGCAACATATAAGGTTACGTACAACAAAGGAAAAGGAAAAACTATTCCGCTTTTTCCATCATTTAGCATAAAACAACATTTCTGTTTGGTGTATAACGTCATTTCCCAGCACATTTTAGGCTATGTATGACGGTCGACTTATAGGCGAATAGAGACACATGCATGATACGGTTTTATACGATAGCTCTGGACTTGGTATTTTAGTAAAACAATCAGATACTAACAATATCAGGAAGACCATATTGTTGCATAACATTAAACACTAAGTATGTTCAAAATGCAGTAGTGGACTATGACATGGAGATCAAATTAAGGACCTGTGAGTATTGAGAAGGCTAGACGTGCGCGTGGTCGGGGTTTGGAGGAGTAATTTACAGGTAACTGTTGTCTGCAATCATACTCGCTTGCCATCATAGTTCGTTTTTGAATATCAGTGCCTAATAAACAATGTTGATACATTTGTGACTGCTGCATTGTTCCATAACTGTTTAATATAGGGCAAAATAATTCATTTTCTGCTAAAGTAAATGATGTTTAGTCTTGAAAAAATAAATGTTTTCTGAAACCTTAATAGAACGGACATATTATAACACAAATTTGGACTCATCTTCCCTTGCCTGCCTATAAAACCATGGCCATTAGCTTTGTTTATACGATTTGCTTTGTCTCAACAGAGTTATATAATACGTGTATAAGCCATAAGCTGAACATCGAACACTTGAAAGTCATACGCTGAAAGTTTAAGGAATATCCCAAAATTGGTAGTTTGCAGTGTTTAATTCAGGCATATCTAGCTTATACTGATTCTGCTAAATATCCACATCGTCCTTGCTTAGAACTTTAGAATAACCAAGTTAGCTTTCCTTTATACTTAGAATATGGGAGTACTTGTTAGGGGCGCTTGTTTCAGCCAAAAGTTTTTCTGCAGTAGCTTGAGCAATTTAAATAATACTTCCATCAAGAACTGATATTTTTAGTGGTAAATAAAAATAACTTAGTTTTGAAAATCGGTTGAGAAATAAATATTTATCAGCCCAAAAGATTTTTCCCATGTAAATTCCTTGTTGGTGGGACAGCAAAAATTAAGAAATTTCATATAACTTCAGTTAGCATTCATATTTTGCTATAAACCTTTCAGGTTTTCTTAATTTACGAATATCCAACAATTTAAAACCATTTTCGGATTACAACTCTATAAAAAAATATATTTCAATTTTTTCATGCAGCAGAATTTTGCATTGAAAATGCCCCTTCAAAAACAGCTTTCGGGCATAACATTTTTATTTCTCAACCGATTTTGAAAAGTAAAATATTTCTATTTATCACTAAAAATGTCTGTTTCACTGATACACAGCTTATTTAGGTACTAGATGTATTTTTTCTGAAAAGTCCAAAAACCTTTGGGTGAAACAAGCTCCCCAAACAATAAGTCAACGCACCCTTTTTCATCTTCAGTTACGCAATTTATTGAATTTAATGTCCGTTATTATTACTGTCGTTTCACAGGAACTTAGATATACATTCATCAAAACTTACTTGATCGCTGATTCACTCTATAAATTTAGGAAAATGCTTGTAATTCATCGTTAATGTGATTACATATTTCTCTGAATGCATGTTGTCAACATGCATGTATATAGTGTCCGAGTGCGCATATTGTTTACTTCCGGAATGATAATTATTTGTTAAATTATTATAAATAAATTGTATTTCATTGTAGTCGATCAGAATCTTCATTTGATAGAGTAATTTTATTAGACGAGTTACTTCTAAATAACTGTGTAAGTAACCTCGGATTACGGAAATAAGCGATGTGGTTATTGTGGTAACTTTGGAGTCGCGGAAACTGCCGAAGTGGTAAATGGTACTGTGTGGTAACCCGAGGTATCGAGTGGTGTCACTCGGGAATTTCCGTGACTCTGTGGGACTATAAAGCGTCTGTGGTTACCTCATCGAAAGCAATCTCCATGCAGAGTTACCGTTCCTTGCTCTCATATATATCTCTGCTAACTACTAAATTACAAGATTTTGGTAAAACCTGTTAAAATGGAATATGTTTGCCTGAAACTTATTTATTTCTTGTATAAATATAATTTTCAGAATATCTGCATATTAGATGTTGCAAGATTTGAAATAATGCATGAAAATAATTTAGTTTTAATCGGGACTATTTTACTACAAAAATAATACGTACTTTGGTCTCCTCAATCGAAACGCATATGTAAACATTTCAAACCGAAGCTCGATAGCAGAAAATTACTAAAAAAAGTAACTCATAGAAATAAAAATTGAAATTATTTAATATAGGTCTATATTGTATCTTTGCAGATCACACAAAAGGATTTATTATAAACATCGTCATAACTTTTTGAATAATCACGTGACCTAACCGTTCGCTCTACTTCCTTTGACGTTGACAGAGTCAAATGAGGAACGAGGGTACTCTGGGTAGAGATTGCATCGAAATAGACCTAGATCTACTCAGTCATACCTGATAAACCAATAATTATAGAATAAAATCTATATTTATATTAACATAAATACCACATCCAGTTAACCAGGTTCGTTGCGAGTATTTTATAAAACTTATTATTAAAATAGGTTTATTTTATCCCGTTTCCAGGGGAAGTTGTTTTCAAATCATTTATTGTCACTGGATCAATGGTTCACATTCGGTTTTCGGGAGACGAAACCCCTGTGCGACAATATGATATGAAATGTATTCATAGTCTGTATTCCAATTTGTCCACGGAAACAATCAGACTGGAATTGTACCGACAGAAGATGCGTTATAATAACTTTGCATTGAAGATCTTGGATACTATACCACTATAATATCATGTAATATAATCCATTAGAGTCGAGGAAACTGTCAGACTTTTTCGAACTGTACAGACTGAAAATGTGTAATAATAACTTAAAATGTGAGTTCATGGATTCGTCTGTGAACCATACCACTATACTATCATATACTATATATTCTAGTAGACCCACAGAGACTGTCAGATTGGAACTGCACAGACTGAAAATGCGTAAATAGCTTTGAATGTCAGCTCCCGGATAAATCTACGACCTATACCACTATAATATCATATACTACATATTCTAGTAGATCCATGGAAACGGTCAGATCGGAATTGTACAGACAAACAATGCGTAATAATAGCTTAAAATGTGAGTTCTTGGATTCGTCTGTGACTCATATCACTATAATATCATATACTATAGATTCTAGTAGATCCAAGGGAACTGTCAGATCGGAACTGTACAGACAGAAAATGCGTAATAATAGCTTCGAATGTGAGCTCCCAGATAAATCTACGACCCAAACCACTATACGATCATATTCTATAATTTAGTAGGTCCACGGGAACTGTCATATTGCAACTGTACTTTGTCTAACGCTTTACATTCCGCTCTCGTAAACGGTACTGTAATAACTTATCTCAACCTTAACGTACGCCTATCGTACAACTAAGTGATTAAGTCGAAGCGAAGCAATTTCGCCAGATAAAATGCCCAGTGTTATGATCTGTTTACGATGTTATTTTCCAACCGAAAGAGAAAGTATTACATTTTGCTATAGATAGATGGTTTATGTTTTATTAATGTGTATGTCTTTAACTGTCGGATCGCATGATCTTGAAAAAACATAAAACATAAACCATAGTTTAATGTTTTATATCGAGATTGCTATCGTGTAAGGATTTAAATCTTCCTCTATGTAATTTTGTAAAATATTCTCCATTCTTCACAGATGGTTATAAGACTGAAATTGGTAATATATATCTCTGAAATAAGTTCGAGTTATAAGATACCAGTTTATGCATATCTAAGACATAGATAGGATTATATTGGATAAGGCTACTGACCGCATAACATTAAGGTTGGATGTCTTAAATGATCAGTTATCACGGATATACGCTAATTATATGTTTGTAAGTGTGTTCTCTAACACGAAATTACACTAATTATCTGTTTTTGTATGTCAGTTCTCTAACACGCATGAACATTAATTATCAGTATGGTATGTGTGATCTCTAACACAGATGTACAAAAATTATCTGTTTTGTATGTGTGCTCTCTAACTCGCATGTAAACTCATTATCTGTTTTGTATGTGTGCTTTCTAACACTCATGTACACTAATTATCTGTTTTGTATGTGTGCTATATAACAAGGATGTACAATAATTATCTGTTTTGTATGTGTGCTCTCTAACACGCATGTAAACTAATTATCTGTTTTGTATGTGTGCTATATAACACGGATGTACAATAATTATCTGTTTTGTATGTGTGCTCTCTAACACTCATGTAAACTAATTATCTTTTCTGTATGTGTGCTATATAACACTCATGTAAACTCATTATCTGTTTTGTATGTGTGCTCTCTAACACTCATGTAAACTAATTATCTGTTTTGTATGTGTGCTATATAACAAGGATGTACAATAATTATCTGTTTTGTATGTGTGCTCTCTAACACGCATGTAAACTAATTATCTGTTTTGTATGTGTGCTATATAACACGGATGTACAATACTTATCTGTTTTGTATGTGTGCTCTCTAACACGCATGTACACTTAACATCTGTTTTGTATGTGTGCTCTCTAACACTCATGTAAACTAATTATCTTTTTTGTATGAGTGCTACATAACACTCATGTAAACTCATTATCTGTTTTGTATGTGTGCTCTCTAACACTCATGTAAACTAATTATCTGTTTTGTATGTGTGCTATATAACAAGGATGTACAATAATTATCTGTTTTGTATGTGTGCTCTCTAACACGCATGTAAACTAATTATCTGTTTTGTATGTGTGCTATATAACACGGATGTACAATAATTATCTGTTTGGTATGTGTGCTCTCTAACACGCATGTACACTTAACATCTGTTCTGTATGTGTGCTCTCTAACACACATGTTCAATAAGTATCTGTTTTGTATGTGTGATCTTTAACAAGAATGTAAACTAATTACCTGTTTTGTATCCATGCTCTCTAACACGCATGTACACTAATCATCTGTTTTTTATATGTGCTCACTATCACATATGTACACTAATCATCTGTTTTGTATGTTTACTGTCTAACACGCATGTGCACTAATCTGTTTTGTATGTGTGCTCCCTAACACTCATGTTCACTAATTATCTATTTTGTATATGTACTCTCTAACACGCATGTACACTAATCATCTGTTTTGTATGTGTGCCCTCTAACACTCATGTACACTAATCATCTGGTTTGTATGTGTGCTCTCTAACACGCATGTACACCAATCATCTGTTTTGTATGTGTGCTCTCTAACACTCATGTACATTAATTATCTGTTTTGTTTATGTGCTCTCTAACACGCATACATACTAATCATCTGTTTTGTATGTGTGCTCTCTAACACGGATGTACACTAATTATCTGTTTTGTATTTGTGCTCTCTAACACCAGTGTACACTAGCTATCTGTTTTGTATATGTACTCCCTCACATCAATGTACATTTATTATCTGTTTTGTATGTGTGCTCTCTAACACGAATGTACACTAATTATCTGTTTTGTATATGTGCTCTCTAACACGAATTTACACAAATTATCTGTTTTGTATGTGTGCTCTCTAACACGCATGTACACTAATCATCTGTTTTGTATGTGTGCTCTCTAACACTCATGTACACTAATCATCTGTTTTGTATATGTGCTCTCTAACACGCATGTACACCAATCATCTGTTTTGTATGTGTGCTCTCTAACACTCATGTACATTAATTATCTGTTTTGTTTATGTGCTCTCTAACACGCAAACATACTAATCATCTGTTTTGTATGTGTGCTCTCTAACACCAGTGTACACTAGCTATCTGTTTTGTATATGTACTCCCTAACACGAATTTACACAAATTATCTGTTTTGTATGTGTGCTCTCTAGCACTCATGTACATTCATTATCTGTTTTGTATGTGTGCTCTCTAACACGCCTACATACTAATCATCTGTTTTGTATATGTGCTCTCTAACACGCATGTACACTAATCATCTGTAATCATTGATAACGTTTTCCTTATTTCGAATGCTTTAAAAACATACACACTTAAATGTTCAATTTTCTTTTCGGTTTGCTTTAAAACATGCTCGGTCTATTCCAGATGTCTTTAAACAGTTCCCAGTCTAAACTGAAATGAAATCCGTCTTCATTTTTTTTTGCAAATTATACATATTCTATCTTCTTATGGTATATGTATAGCTCTGTGCCACCTACCAGTATCAATAGTAAGGCCTTGAGGTGGAACGATTATTTAATAGTCTAGTAAATAGTGTACCCAACGTACTTAATAACGTAATTCCTCTATAAGTATCTGTATCATTAATAGAACATTTCTTACGTACCGGAATAACAGATCCTTTCGACCACTACTCAGGAAAGATACCTGTGTTGAGTATGGTATTAACTAATGTGTATAAATACGGTAATAACTGATGAGCACTATGTACACAGTATTTATACCACCTGGCGTACGCATCTCTACCACCTGATTGCACACGCATATATACCAGCTGATAGGACTAGTTAGCATCAATATAAGCTGAATTAAACGTAGCTATATCAGCTATATGTACACGCATTAAAACCAGCTGTATGCAAACTCAACATTATCAGCTGATTGCACAAGCATCAATATCAACTGTTTTCACACGCATCTATACCAATTGTTTGCATACGCATCTAAACCAGCTGTTTGCAGAGACATATAACCAGCTTTTTGCAAATGCATCTATATCAGCTGTTTGCACGTATCTATAGCAGCTGTTTGCACACGCATCTATACCAGCTGTTTGCACGCGCATCTATACCAGTTGATTGCACACGAATCTATACCAGCTCACTGCACAAGCATCTACACCAGCTGTTTGCACAGGCATCTATACCAGATTTTGCATAAGCATCTAAACCAGTTGTACTCTCTAACACGAATATATAAGGCAAATAACCAGGTGTTTGCACACCTATCTATACCAACTCTGCACGCGCATCTATATGCACACGTATCTATACCAGTAGATAGCACGCGCATCTATACCATCTGTTGCAAACGCATCAATACTGGCGCATTGCGCGCGTATCTATACCAGCTGTTTGCACACTAAAGGATACAAGCTTATTACACACGCATATATACCAGCTGTTTGAATACGCATCAAAAGCGACTGTTTGCAAACGCAACAATACCAGCTGATTGCCCACCACCAATATCAGCTGTTTGCATAGGCATCTAAACCAGCTGTTTGCCCTGCACACGCATCTATACGAGTCGATTGCACATGCATATATACCATCTCATTGTACACGCATTTATATAAGATGTTTACAGGTGTTAACACACGTATCTATACCAGCTGTTAGCACGCGCAAATATACCATCTGATTGCTCACGTGTCGCCCGGTGTTGCATCGGTAATGTTTTGTTTACAGAATACTATTCCTGTGCAACTACCTGGGACCTGTGTAATATACTTCACCTTTCTAATTATAGCACATTCCATTCTATTTATAGTTTGACATGTTGAGCTACATGCAGAACTGTGGTATATCTGTATATTATTGTGTGTGTAGTGAGTGAGTGGGTTATGGTGAGTTATGCTAACTAACTTGCATGAAGAACTCCACTAATTAACCTCTTTTCCCGCCTAAAATATCACTCTCTCTGGCATTCTCTCTCTGACAGTTGACAACAACAGTCTTATATGTAGCCTTATAGTATAGGTATAGAAGTATTAGGTGACTGTAAAGTCAACCTTTGGAATCAGCTATTCTGTCACTTCCAGCATACTGTTATTATTGTGAATCCTCTGGTAAGTGATCTGTGATATTGTAATATTTTAATGTATTTCTGACATGTATTAAGTCTATCGCTGGATTGTCGAAATGTCGATTTTAGTAGTTTTATATATTCTTGTACTGATTGTATATTTCTTATGTTACAGGCTCTCTTGAATGTATCAAGAGAACTCGAATAAATAATTAAGAACACCATGGTTTGTTTACTATGAACCCTGTTCGACACACGCATCTATACCAGCTCATTGTACACACATCTTTACTAGCTGTTTACTCGCGTATCCATACCAGCATTTTGCAAACGCATTTATACCTGCTGTTTGCAAAACGCATCGATATCCGCTGTTTGCACACGCATTAATATCAGATGTTTGCTCACGTATATGTACAAGCTGTTTGCTAACTCATCTATTCCTGCTGTTTACAAACACATCGATATCAGCTGTGTGCACATGCAACAATTCCAGCTGTTTGCTGTTCCACCTGATTGCACAACCATCTATATCACCTGTTTGCACACTCATCTATAAAACATATCTTCACGTGCATCTTAACGACCTGTTTGCGCACGCATCAATACCTACTATTTGCACACGCATCAATACCCGCAGAGTACGTACACACGATTCTCTACCAGCTGTTTGTACTCACATCAATACGGGCGCAAGCACAAACTTCTAGACCAACTGTTTTCACACACCAACTGTTTTCACACATATCACCCGTTTGGGAACTTATCTATACAATATGTAGACCTTCCCACTCATTTCTACCACCTTTTTGCATGCGCACCCATACCGACTGTTTTGCACACGCACCAATACCCGATAATTACACAGGCTTTTCTACCAGCTGTTTGCACTAGTATCAATACCAGGGCATTGCACAATCGTCTATACCAACCGTTTGAATACGCATCTATACCAGCTGTTTGCACAAGTATCAATACCAGGGCATTGCACAATAGTCTATACCAACCGTTTGAATACGCTGTTTGCACTAGTATCAATACCAGGGCATTGCTCAATCGTCTATACCAACCGTTTGAATACGCATCTATACCAGGTGTTTGCAAACTCATTTTGCATTTGTATTTATACCGGCTGTTTTATACAATGAATGTAAACAAGAAATAATGAATAGTAATTAATACTTAAAGTATTAACTTTATTTATTTTACATCGATTACTAAACAAGCAACGCATCGTTTACAAATCACTCTCGATGACGCGGATGACTGCGTTTGCGGGTCTTGATGTGTGAGTAGACCGAAGATGCAGGGGGAAAACACACGTTTCCAAACAGGCTATCGCCTTTAAGTTACAACGCCGAGAGAGTCTGGTGGTCGTCTGCTCAGAGTCTTGAACTTATGAATAAGGATTGTTTGTTTTTGGTCTTAAACTTGGGATTATAAAATTGAATTTATCAATTATCGAAAACACTAGGTATTTTTCTTTTGACTTTCTATATTAAATATTGAATCCGCATTATTGTGACTTCAGTTTCCTGTTCACCGCTATATACCTTGTTGTTTAAAAACATATTATGAAATCTTCTTTACTGCCAAAGCTGGTTTTCAAGGGATTGTTTAAACATATTTATTTTACATCGATTGCGAAACAAGTTCTTGCAACTTATATTAATCACTCTCGATGGCTTCCTGGGTAGAACCAGTACTAAGCAATGTGGATTAATTATCTTGCTCAAGGATAAATAACGTGGCCGCGACGGAGGATCGAACCCACGACCTCTCGATCAGGAGTTCGGCGCTCTACCACTGGACCACGCACTCCACTCTTTTCAAGGGATTGACTTCCATAATAATTTCTATTGGATTCATTTCTTCACCACAGCGTCCCGAATTAGACTGATATCTCAAGAAGAGCCGAATCATTGTCTTGAGGCCGAAGACCCGCCTTCCAAAATTTCTGCCCTAAGCCTCATCTTCACATATACGTAGTATAATGGCAGGCAGTTGGTATTCGTTTACTAGTCTTACGTGCAAATATACACTTTATGTTACTTTTAATTATTTGATCAATAAGAGCCTCACTGTTATATAGTACCAGATAGTGCAGGAGCGTATTTGGACAAATGACGGACACTTTGTAAACATGTGTTCAAATAGTTTCTGGCAACCCTCTTCACTTTCTAGTCACGATGTTCAATCGATATGATTAGTTTTTGTTATGTCTAGATATGTGTTATGTCGTGCTGTCACTAACGCATTTGCTCCTTATCTTAATTCAAGCATTGTGATTTGTAGCACACTATAATCATCACCAGTAATATCTGAAATGTTTTGTCCTAAATCCTCAAATTTCTTTACCAACGATAATCGGCCAAAGAAAGCTGCTATGTATACACGACCACTTGCTTCGTTCAGTTGGAACTAGTATATCTGCATGTTCCTCTAGTAAATCGTCAATCACATCTGTCCATCCCTGTGCAACACTGTATAACGTTGCCGATTATATTTTGGAAACCGCCGATTGTTTCCTTTTTATTGCTTTTCTGCGTTTTCCATTGTGTGTAAAGGTCTGAAATAATCGTAAGTATATATGTTTTTTTTGCAATTTTACAGAATAAAACAATTAACATAGTGATAAAATACGATTATTTTATGAAAACATCCGCCAGATATAACGACGTAAGAGCGATGACCTCACGAAAATAAACAACGTCTAGTTAGAGGCAAGTTACGGGGAAATTGGCAAGATAAAAAAGTTTTTTTTTTTTCTTAAATAAATGGTAACAACTTTGAAGTATGACAAATTCGTTATTAGTATTCTTGACAGGGAACATGGGCTCACATTCCCTGCCTGGAGAGTATATAATTTCCAGGCAGGGAATGTGAGCCCACGTCCCCTGTCAAAAATCCTAATAACTAATAATGTAGCACATTAAAAGCACAGGAATCATAACGCTTAACATTAGCTTTGTGACTTAAAGACATATTTCCCAACGGTACGTGGTCATTGAAAAAGCATGGGAAGCTTGTATATTTACAGCAAGCACGCTTCATGGCTGACCAACTCCAGTATATAAATTGAGGCCCGCTGTTAGTTTTTTATTTGTATAGCATTGCTATATTGGGGGTAAGAATAGCTTAACAACACTTTGTAATTTACTTTAATGAAGAAATATATGTTCATAATTTAGCTTTTGAATACAAAACTTATCTGGTATTTCTTAATTGTTTTTATACGAAAAATCAGAGCACAACACAATAAATATACAACATTCTTTAATATGTTATTATGTGTAATAGTCACAAATGCTTTATTGGGTGGGCCTCATAATCTGAAGAAAAATTGAATATCAATATTTGCACATGAAATTGTATGGCTAACAGTGATTTACAGTTACCTATAGAAATTCTCTCCCCCCACCCAAATACAATAGGCTCGAAATATGTCTTTAAAAGAAATGAAACCATAACTTTCTTCCCTAAAGTAGCCGCGTAACAGATTAAAGGATCACCATGCATGCCTGTTAGGTTTACAACTTCATGTCCGTCTTTGATGAATGCCTCAAGTGTGTTAAAAGAGTCGTTATCGACACATTGTTGAAACGTATTCTTTGCGAACGATCCAACCGATCGTCATCAGCTCATACGTACATAACAGACTAGCTATAGTCTGTCTTTTTCTGAAATCAGCATAAAAAATAGAGATTTCCCACCGTAGTATGTTACACTGGCAAGTGAATGATCGGCTTTGGTCAACGTTTATCATACCAGTCGTTGTCCACGCAGTAATGCAGCAATGTTTTACCATTGCAATTCCGAATTTTGACATTTACACAGAAGCGTTACTATATCTTTTCTTTCCGTTCTTTCCAGCGTAATACCAAAGTGTAGTATTTAGTCTGTCGGTGAGATTCACAAGAGAAGGGTCACATTTGAACACAAACCCTATCACATGATAGCAATTATTATCTACGCAATCATGTAGTATTGTCCTAGTATTCAAAAAATCATAAGTATTTCTAAAGTCAGGTTTGAATAAAGTAAAATATTCCACTAGCGATACATGATTTAATGCTGCAGAAAAGTGAATCATGGAAATATGATGTTGTTTACCATAGTATCCACAATTTGATAGGGTATTATCGTATTTCATTAACACTTTATGGACACATTCCCTAACGCTATTGGTCATTGAAAAAGCATGGGAAGCTTGAATATTTACAGCCAGCACGCTTCATGGCTGATCAACTCAGGTATATAATTTGAGGCCCGCTCTTAGTTTTTTATTTGTATAGCAATGCTATAATGAGGGTAAGAATAGCTAAACAACACTTTGTAATTTACTTTAATGAAGAAATATATGTTCATAACTTAGCTTTTGAATACAAAACTTATCTGGTATTTAGACCAAAAATCAGAGCACAACACAATAAACATACCACATTCTTTAATGTGTTATTATGTGTACTGGTCACAAATGCTTAAACCCCAGGCTCAAGTATAAAAGGGAAAGCTCCGCCCACAAAATGTCAATCAATTCAAATTCAAATATAACTCAGACTGTCTTCACTCAGGACATATATTTCTTTCTTTTTTCTGAAAATACTACATCATATTTTAAAAAGAATGTTCTCATTGATGCATGAATTCATCCTCTACTAATCAAACTATATGCTGTTTCTGAAGCTGCCCTCAAAGCACTATAATTATATATTTTATATTCCAAATTTTCGAAATGATCAACAGGAAAATGGCAGTTAATTTGAAATTTCACCTTTGACCCTGGTCATGTGATGTAAACAGTAGCTACTGGGAAGATGTAAACAGAAAGGGTCATGTCAGGGCACAACATTGAGCCATACTGCCTTCTTATCAGATAAACATGCAGTGTACTCACCAGTTACAGGGTTTATGAAGAATTCTGCACACTTCTTTTATCTATTTATTTCTGTAAGTTTTAGGTTTTCTTTCAAATAATGTCCAAGTCTATCTTTTTTTATAAGTAAGAAGTAAAACTGTGTTTTTTTCATGAAAATATCTCTATAAAAAAAAGTTTGATAATTTTTGTTTATATTATAATGTTTGTTTATATATATATATCATATGATATCTACATTAATTATTCAGACAAAGCGTTTAAAATGTATCTGAATTACAAATTTAAATCAGATATCTCATTTGTTAATGACGATATCTGACATACTTTATAAGATGTCTTCTTAATCAATATATATCTACAAGTATATAAGATATCTCCTTTAATATATAAAATATCTCATATCTGCATATCTACGTTAATGTAGATATCTGTAACATTAAATAAACAGTAAAATAGCTTGCCATACAGTTTATGACCAAACATTATGAACACGCAAAAAACTGTAAATTATGCAATATTATAAAAACTGTGTTTTCATGTAATCAATATATATCTACCCATACTGCATCATCTCCTCACAGGGATTATGTGCTGGTAGATCAGAGAATCATTGATAAACAATATATACAGTGTGTATGCATTCATCTCAAAATTGCATGGTCCACTATTTTCTCATACAGGCTTGTTTACATTCTAGGGAACTGACCCTGGTTTGACCTGACAGATCACATTTATAACCATTCTAGACACGCCTTCAATTTTGTGTAGTTACTACATGAGACTGGCCTTTAACTGGGTGTGCCTCATAATCTGAAGAAAAATTGAATATCACACTTTGCTCATGAAATTGTATGGCTAACAGTGATTTACAGTTACCTATAGAAATTCTCTCCCCACCCCCCAAATACAATAGGCTCGAAATATGTCCTTAACAGTAGACATCTGATTTTTCACTGTAGATTGATATAGACTATGCACAATAACCCAGTGTGATAAGTGCGCAGATTCTCCTTCATTCGGTGACGTTGTAGTTGGTTCCTCATACTTCTCCATTTTGCTAGATGATTTGTCCAGAAATAGAAAAATGTTTACTAGATTGTGTCTACCAAAGCGGCAAGCCATAAATAATGTAATATTGGATGACACATGCTCCAACATATTAGAAAGCATTTTCTCAAACTCGTTATCGTTGCAAGTATTACTTTTGATAGGTTCAAACATAGGATCTTCTAATATTTCATCAATAAGACGGAGTAATTTTACTCGTTCAAAACGGCGAGTAAATAGATCTGTTGCTAATAACCTGTCAACACGAATATAGTAATGAGATGGTTGTATTTTTAAAACGACTTCATCTGCTTTACTTAGATAGTAAGCTGGTTAGTCTCAATCAAACCGAGATTGCAATATTTTATATGTGTCGTGTTCTGCCGTTTTTAAAGGTCCATTATCAAACTCTTTTGAGTAACTTACGTAATATCATTTCACTACACGTACGAAAAACCATCATCGGCGCTAAACGACCGTATGAAACAAACACTGCCTCTAAAATTGTTTCATGAATAAATCGAAATATATCCCCAGACTGTGTTCCAGCTAGATACACGCCATTGAGATCATCAACGGAATATTCAATGTCTTCTGATTTTATCAATTCAATTCCCATGTTGAGACATATTTCATTCATTAGTTTTATGTCGAGAGTTGTTTTATTTAATTCGTTTTTATTTACGTATACAAAGATAGCATACTGGCACTGTTGTCGTTTGAAACCACGTGTTTTATTTAAAAATCGCATGATATAGTGGTTTTGGGTGTTTAAAGTAATCCGCTTCAAGGTCAAATCGGGACATTTTACTACAAAACAGGTAGCACGTGTATGGGAAGAAATATGAAAAAGAACGGACAGGGAAAGTAGCATTCAAGGAGGACAGTAAACCACAAAACATAGAAGCAAACACGCAAACAGACAAACAAGAAGGCAAAAGCAATAATAAATGCAAACGACATCACAAACACAAAAAGGGTTGACAATAGGGCTACCGCCTTGGAACGGCCAGTGGCAAAGTAGGCCACTGGGGGTTTAAACCGGTTCTAGGGTGCACCAAACCTCACACTTACCCTACTGTCATCCCGTTAAAACAGGACAGTGTAAATAAAGAAATCCCCGCCATGATCTTATCTCTAACCAACAAGGTAGCATCAATAGGCAATATAAGTAAAACACAAATATGCTCGTGTAAATATAATACAAAAAAAAACAATAGCCTAGAAAGCCACAATGAAGGTACTCAATGACTTTGCAGAAGCCAGAGCAGTAAGAGAATAAACCATAATAAGGATCTACTGAAAGTATTTCATGCGTGTCTAAGTCAGTAAGTTGACGGCGGCCATGGTGAGTGCAGTATTTGGTAATGACGGCCATGGTGAGTGCAGTATTTGGTAATGACGGCCATGGTGAGTGCAGTATTTGATAATCATATCAAGTGTTTCATTTATACTTAAGCCGAATTCCTTTCTCGACAAATATATTATATGAGAGCTTTTAAATAAACCGTTATTTTCTGAATTATCTTCTCTTCCTGTAACATATATATACATGTATATATATTACTAAGAATTCCTACACTAATATAAACACTGCATTGCTCGGCACATGCAAGCATATTGTCAAATTGCTTTTCCCATTTTTCACAATTAACTTCATCGAAAGTCGTTTTTCCTATAGGATCATCTACAAAGACAGTTATTTCTTCATTACAGTTAACTACTTTGTCCCATTTGTCTGCATCATTGATTATCGCCATGCACCGTTGTTGATCTAATTGCTTGGCATTTGATAGTCTATGCATTACTTCTACAGCCATTGTCGTCTTACCAGCCCCAGCCTTTCCTGTCAGTATAACCACATGCTCCTATTTTAGCTTATTTAAAATAGTTTCCACCGCGGTGGTACCGGTATAACACTCATGCTTTGATGTTAGAAGTCACCCATAGCATTATAATTGATATACACACACATTGTTCGTGTTTTATCAGTTTTATAGAAATGTATGAAACCGGTTATAAGGTATGACATTTCACGTTAACTGTAGTGTTACGTATTAGTTAGAAGCTATAAAGTGAAATTTTAACGATTAAGAAACCCTAACGGAAGGAGCGCAGCGACTGACCGTGTTTCTTAATTGTTAAAATTTCACTTCTTAGCCTCTAACTGACTTAGTGTTTGTCCTACTTTCCCCCCGCGCTTCTACGAAACCACGCCTCTTAACACGTTCGCACTTCTACTTAATCCGCCTCCTTGTGTCCAAACAAGCGCGTGCCATTTAGTAAGCGATTACTTAATGATTAAATGGTTAAAATTGGTGATCGTTAGAAATGTGCATGAATAAGTTCGCTATTTTTTTTAAATTCTTCACCGTCTGATTGGAGGAAAAAGTAGGGCAAACACTAATGTATTTTATCTTACAAATATGTGAACACAAAAAGGGACATACGAATTCAAATGACTGACCACTAAATATGTTTTACTCTACAAATGTGTCCTTATGATATGGATAATCGTGAATCATTTTGAATAGACGTTTCATGAAATGCATCATTGTGTTGCTTAGTGTTTAATATCTGTCAGCGACTTTCTACTTTTGATTGTGCATAGAGCCGGCGTGTTTTTTCACGTTATTGTGGACGTGTTTTACTTACTTTCCTGTGTATGCTGTCTTGTTTGTAAGAGTAAGTCTATATTTGCACTTTGCCGATTAATTGGGATGACACAGAGGTAAAATTGAGGTTTCGTGTAAACTAGGACCTGGTTTAAACCCCCAGAGGTGTTTTCGACACTGGCCGTTCTAATGCAGTACCCATATTGTCAACCCCTTTTTTTTTTGTGTGTGTGTGTGTGTGTGCGTGTCTGTGCGTGCGTGCGTGTGTGCGTGTGTGTGTGTGATGTCGCATACTGTTCTTCTTTTTAGTACTGTAATAGTCATTTTGAATGCTGGAATTTGGTTTACTGTGTTTAGTGAATGTTACATTTCTTGTTCGACGTTTATACTCGCTTATAGAAACAAAGTTATGACAATCAATGAAGTGTAAACAGTAGTTCTTGGCTGTCAAAGTAACCCACTTATATATGACAAACTATATATAAAAGTCGAACAGGAAATGTAGTATTCAAAGACCACAGTCAGCCACAAACACACATACAAACAAACAATAACTACAACGATTAATAAATGGCAAGGTTTGCCGTAACATGACAAACATAAAAGGGTTAAGAATAGAGCTACTGCCTTGGAACGGTCAGTTGCAAGAAAGGCTGCTGTGGGTTTTAACCAGGTTCTAGGTTGCACCAAACATTACCCTTACCCTATTATTATCCCAATAAGTGGGATAAATTGACAAGACGGTGTAAAGAAAACTAAAAAGGAATTCTCTAACAACAAAATCCACATCCAGCGAAACTAACAAACTAAACACTAAGATGTTGTAAAGCTATATAAAATACAAAATAAGAAACATCTCAGGATGTATCCAGAATTGTACTGAACAACCACACCAGTTGCAGCCAAAGAGAAAACCAATCTAGGGTACGAACAGAAAACCCGAGAGACGAAAGCTCATGCACCTACCTCATTTGGTCGGAGTTTCAGTAGGTGCAATCATAGAGTCCCAAAAGGATGTCCAGTCATCGCACAAGGGAAAAGTGAAGCGTAGTGACTGACTGTAGTGGGGTCAATCACTAAACATTCAGTGCGTTGTAATACTAAAGGGTCGTACCCTTTTCAACGAACTTCCTGATTAATTTGGTAAAGTGGTCAGGAAACCCACCAGATCCTTTTAACTTTCGAAGTTTATAGACCACATCTCCATCAAATAAGGGTGGTGATATTCCTAGTCGCAGAAGTGTTTTAAGGTTGGCTTTGTACTTCTCCAGTAGGTTTTCGTTGCTGGGGTTAAATTTTGAGAAAGATCTACGTGTTTTGTAGTAAAGGAAACCCTGCTGAAGAAGTTTACTTGTAATAACTTGATTTCGATCACCGAAGTCTATCACATCATTACAAGCTCTAGCAAAACGAATGAGCTGGGAGATATATACCCCGTATGATGTAGCACGAGGTACATCCCCATCCAGGTGTGGATAGTTAACGATGTTAAAGTTGAAGTCATCTCTCTTATCGTAGATTTTATTATGTATGAAATCATTAGAAATCGAGAGATGAAGGTCGAGGAATGCTGCTTCAGTATTGTTCAGAGCTGTTGGCTTTATTCAACTTGAGCTCTGTTAGATAAATATGAGTAACCAGATGAGCAAAGAACGAATTATCAATATTGAGTATGTCATTTAGATACCGAGATGTATTATTAAACGCATGAATAACTTCACTCTGCCTAACAGGTGACAAACTCAACATAACATCAACATAAACTCTCTTTCATAGCAGTACAAAAACAAATCTGCGACAAGTGGCTCACAGTTAGTACCCATAGGAATACCATCAACCTGGCGGTAAAGAGTTTTACCGTATCTTATAAAGATGTTATCGAGAAAGAACGATAACGCTCTACAGACATCAGTCCACACATCAGTCCACACATCAGTCCACACATTATAATTATCAATAGGGGCGTATGTAAAGAAAGTCCTGACATTATTACAAGCTAGAAAAGTTGTACCTTCTCTTGTAAATGTCTTCTGAATAAGCGGAAGCAATTTGTTTTTGATTAGATGATGTGTAAGTTAGTATATAGCGTGGAATATATAGCAATTAAACGTGCTTTGTATTGCATGTTGTGGAGCTTGAGTATCCAGTACATTGTAGGGAGCCTCGTCTGCTTACTATTTACGGAAACCTTTATAGTCTCCATAAAGGTCACATGCTGGGAAACAGTGTCCTTCTCCAGCAAAGGTGTGGTAAGATAAGTAGAAGTGCTCGCTAGCTCTGCATTCAAAGTATTTGTTGATATAATATAAACGTCAGACAATAATTATATTGTTGGAAGCTTTGTCAGCAGGAACTAGAAAAAAAGTAATATGCAGATTCTGAATACCCTTCTTAAGGTGTCGTAAATTGTAAGTAGACGGTCGTGGAAGCAGGTAAAATAATATACGTTATTAAATAATTTGAGAAATAGTTTACATCCATGCAGTAAGTGCATCTTTATCTGAGTTTTAGCCCTTACATCACTTAGTAAAGAAATCTACGGTGTCCTGCTAGGGCCATGTTACCATCGCATCTTACCATCGACCATCGATGCGATGGTAAGATGCGATGGTCGATGGTAAGATGCCTTGGTAAGATGAGATGGTCGATGGTAAGATGCGATGGTCGATGGTAAGATGCGATCGACCATCGCATCTTACCATCGACCATCGCATCTTACCATCGCATCTTACCATCGACTTATCAGTTCTCATGCTGATCAAGTTCTCACGAGTAGAAACATGTCTAGGTCGATGGTCGATGGTAAGATGCGATGGTCGATGGTAAGATGCGATGGTAAGATGAGATGGTCGATGGTAAGATACCATGGTAAGATGAAATGGTCGATGGTAAGATGCGATGGTAACATGGCCCTAACAGGACACCGTAGAAATCCGTTAAAGAACCCGCATTTTCATTGCGACAGATATTAAAAATCAATATCTGAAAGAAGGCGATACTTAGGACATTTGACAATTAATTTACCATCGCTTCTTACCATCGACCACATCAAGATTGCCAGTGAGAATGTGACTGGCAGGTTCATAACAAAATTTAGAATTATGACAATCTCAATCAGTAGGATTAGATGTTTTGAATTAAAAATCAGAAACGATCCTATTATAATTGAAAATAAGATTTCTAGTTGATTTCTTATACTTGTAACATATTACAGGAGTCTCAATATTCTTGAAATATTTAGGAATTGTGTCAGTCACTCGCATGTCATTAAATACTCCGGCTACATTACAAAGCCAATGGTAAACCTAAAAGTATGTATAAAGATCGAATAGGAAATGCATCATTCATAGGACAGCCAATCAAAAACACTTATACATAGAACAGCCAAACAAAAACACAAATACAAAACAAACGACAATTACACGGGAAAAGCATGTGGCACTACAAACATAAAGGGTTCACAATAGAGCTACCGCATTGGAAACATGGCAAACATGTCGCTGGTTTTTTAACCTGGTTCCAGTGTGCACCAGAATATAATTATAAAGTGAAAACTCCAAGTTAGTGTTAATCAGTCAGCGCAGAGATACATCTATGTCTGAGATTGTAGTGCTTTCTGTGACTTAGACATGGCGCTAATAAAACACATTAACACTCGTAAGTGAAATGGTAGATCGAGGTCGGTCACAATGAATTACTGTTTGACGGAATATACAGTTCTTATCTAGATATATAGAGGATATTTGTTGTTTTGGAGTGAATAACCGTTTTATTTCATCGAAAAGTGTGAACTTTATATTTTTACGATTGCGAAGCATGTGTGAAAATATTGAAGTTTGATAACTTCGAGATGAAATCAAATCTGTTATTCACGATAAAACAACACATTTTCTTTTTATTTTATGCGTTACACTACTCCGACCGATAAAAGGCTCTGGGTATTGTTTAACCACTCATAGGATATGTTGTCTAATTTTTAATTTAGTCTTTTGGCTGTTACTTGAGATACGCAGGCTTTATGCTGCCTTGTCGGTTACAGATTAGATCATGGCGGGGATTTCTTTATTTACACTGTCCTGTTTTAATGGGATGACCGTAGGGTAAGTGTGAGGTTTGGTGCACCCTGGAACCGGTTTAAACCCCCAGTGGCCTACTTTGCCACTGACCGTTCCAAGGCGGTAGCCCTATTGTCAACCGTTTTGTGTTTGTGATGTCGTTTGCATTGAATATTACTTTTGCCTTCTTGTTTGTCTGTTTGCGTGTTAGTTTCTGTGTTTTGTGGCTGACTGTCCTCCTTGAATGCTACTTTCCCTGTCCGATCTTTTTATATTTCTTTATAATCTAAGTGTACTGCAGTATGCAGAAAACATTTATTTTTTATTTTTTAATTCCCCATTCCTAAACTACTAAACCGATTTCAATAATCTACGACTCATTTTCTTAGTAGAAAAACGTAGGTTTAGAAAAAATTGATTTTTCACTGTTAATCATAGTGACAACAATTAAGCAATATTTGACCAGTTTTAAACAAATATAGCTCATTTTCTTAGTTAGACCATTTACAGTCGAATGATATATGTTAAACATTTATTTTCTTATAAAGAAATAAATTGTTTTTGATATTGAAAAAAAAGTAGTTCCGGCTGTGAAAAAATAAAACTATATTTCACACGTATGAAATACCACTTTTATTTCATTGCTAAAATCCATTATTTCACTGCTAAGCATAAAATAAATATGTGTATGAAGTATGAACAATGTAGGGCTATTTGCAACGGAAACATAGTAACGGAGCTAATAAAAATGTAACCTGCATCAATGAAGTGTAAAATGAAAGTCAAATTATATAATATAATGGTGATCTTTCGGGAATAATAATACTTACTAATTATCGAGATGTATTTATGTAAAGTCTGAAGAGTATTGTGGTATGGGTGATATAAAAATCAAAAACAAAACATATACAACAGTGTAGGTGGGTACGGACGGAGAAGGATACGACTCTTACGTATGTCTCTCTACTGTCATAGTCTTTGTTTTTGGTATGGTGTTTTACGTCATTTTCGACACGTGTAAGGTTATATATGACGGTCGATATTTTTGTGGTGGAGGCAGACCACCCACTTTTTTCTGGGTAGAACCAGTACTGTACACTTCCTCACTTATAAGTCGAGCTCCCAGTGGGATTCGAACCTGCAGCGGGGAGAGGCGGAGGCTTATAACGCAACGTCGTTAACCATTCGGCCACGAAGACGCTCCGCCATGGTAGCGGCGTAGACAGTATATAGAGTTATTAGTGACGTCATGAAGTAGTGAGAGCAGGATTTACATCGCTCCGTAAAAACGGCGGATATACAAGAATACTGTAATGTTTTCGCTCTAACTTTTGGACTAGTTTTAATATAAGCATAAAGTTCTCATGTCGACGATCAAAACAAGTGTTAAAACGGACATACAACCGCGTAAAAGACGAAAATCAAAGAGGAAGGCAAATTTTCCATTGAATGATATTGGCGGCCAAAATCAAGATATCGACCGAGGTGACAAAACCGGTTTAGCCGCGAGCGCGATCAACGGAAAAAACAAACAGTGAGTAGTAAAACCAAACAAAAACATAAGCAATCCAAGGTAAAAGATACCCGACTTAAAACCAGTGTTTTCTGTTTTACGTCGTTACAAATAAATTCACCAATTATGTCGTTCTCTCAGCAACAGCAGCAACCATTTAATGGACAGCAGTTCCCCATGACCCCTATGCTGAACCAGAATGTGCCATTCTTCAACACAAGCCCGTACTCAAATATATCGCAATCGTCCGGTCCTAGCCCACAGCAACTGTATACGAATCATGTACCGCCAAACACAACCCCACACAGCTGGGCAACACAACTTTTGGAAGACGTAAACCAAATAAAGTTGTCAATGGACAAAATAGACAATATAGAGAAAACGGTTAATACAATTAACATGAAAGTAACAAATTTGGAAACAAAGGACAACAATATTGAAACGCGGGTAACCGAGGTCGAAAGTGCATGCTCCTTTTTCAGCGCAACCAGTGATAGTCAGAACAACGACATGAAATCTGCAAAATCTGAAATTAAAAAACTAAACAATGCTTGTCAAAACATGTAGCAAGATGTTAGACATTTCCAATCGCAGAATCAGCTATTAAAATCAAAGATAACAGGTTTGGAGTCGAGATCGATGCAGGAAAATCTACTGTTTTATGGACTGCCGGAAACAAATGGAACTGAAAACTGGGAACAATTAGTTAGAGATCTGTGCATACACAAACTTAATATAGCAGAAGACTGATATGATATTTGATCGCGTGCACAGGATAGGTGGCAAGGATGCCAAGAAACCACGCCCTATATTTGCCAAATTTCACTACTACAGAGACCGTGAAATTGTTCGACAAAAATCCTACGACTGCGCGGAGCCTTTGAAAACAGCAAATCTTGGAATAGGCAAACAATGGGCAAAACAAGTACGAGACGCCAGGAAGGAATTATATCCTATAATGCAACAGGAGAAACACAAAGGAAACAATGTCAAAATGGTCAAAGACAAACTGTACGTTTGTTTTCAGATAGTAATTTGGGAGAACTCAAGTTGTGTTCCAATACAGCATCTGGTATGATACATCTGGTATGGCACCGTACATTATCCATTACTTACTTTCTCAGATTGTAGTTGTATTTCAAACTCGCGCTTGCAATCAGTACTGTTATTCATTCATTTAGATTTTAACGAATTTTCCAATCATGCACCTGAATATACTTGTTTTAAAAAAAACAAGCACGAAATAATGCACCAGCCCCCGACATAGTCAATGAACTGATGAAAATAAAATCGTGTGGGACGAGTCCAAGATCAACTCGTTTAGAGACGTACTTATGAATAACATTGAGCAAATGCAAAGCATGCTCGACGATGTAAACATTAACAATAATCGACGACATAGTCAATTCATTCACAACGTACATGTATGATAGCGCATTCAGCGTATTTGGTAAAACTTCTAATATATATATATATATACACTACTCAAAACTGCTAACTACACCGCTCACGTTTTGGGTTATATATATCGATGGGTTGAATGTTTTTCAATAAAATAAAAAGGAAATACCAATTCAATCATTTTTACATCATTTCATTTTATTTTTTTCATGGGCAATGCTAGAACTAAACCACAATAAGCAATTACAAACGACCCATGTAAACACTAAAGTCACACTTTTATGAACAAGAAATGAAAAGTGTGACTTTAGTGTTTACATGGGTCGTTTGTAATTGCTTATTGTGGTTTAGTTCTAGCATTGCCCATGAAAAAAATAAAATGAAATGATGTAAAAATGATTGAATTGGTATTTCCTTTTTATTTTATTGAAAAACATTCAACCCATCGATATATATAACCCAAAACGTAGCGGTGTAGTTAGCAGTTTTGAGAAGTGTATATATTACTTTATTTAAGCCAAATATGGCCAAAGAACATGTTTAAATAATATACATATCTATACATAATTATCACTGGTGAGATGAGCAAGAACATAATGTATTTATATAGCAAGTTATAGTATGTAACAAACGACAAGAATACTAGTAATTCTCTCTTTACATTACATGCAACATCTCATTCATTTACTTAAGTCTCTTATCCATTTAGCCTTACATTCGTATATTGTGTATAAGTCACGGCATGTTTTAATAAGCAAACAATAACATTCATATGCAGTATAGTTTAACAAGTTTAAGTAAATAAGTAACATATCCCGTTGGGAGAGATCTTTCTACAAAGCAGGTATTTATACATTTCGAGCTTGTAATATTAAGTTCAAGCAAGTTCCCTTTGTTACTTTAGTATTTATTTATAAGTATTCGTAGTCCAAATGCTTTATATACGAACACGGACAACTTTCTGATTTCAGACTCGCATGTGCTATTTATTAGTTGTGTACATTTTAAGAAGCTTGGGTGTTTCCAAAAGTATTTTTATATATATATAGTTCTTAAATCGTTGTAGTTTTTGCACTCAGTTACAAAATGGTATTCGTCCTCCAATAGGTTACATTGTCTACATTTTCTATCTTGTAAAGGTACACGTACAGGCTTCCGCCACCGGCCACATTCTGAATTTTGTCAGAGCAGAGCGAAATTTAGATAGATTTATTTTATCTAGATACGGTTTGAATTCAAAAGAAGAAATGGTCCTATAAAAAAGCGCTCCTGTGGATATATTTAATTAAGCGTCCCATTCCTGAATAAATACATCTTGAATTCATTGTTTGAACATCAAAAGAAAAACATTAACATCTCCGACGCCTTGCGCTAGCCACACATCGTATAAACCTAGTCTAGTTAACAAATGTTTGACTTGTGATGTCCAGTTTACTCTGTTAATGTGCAATTCACTATCGTTTTTAAGCATACTATAAACTATTTTTGTGTATTTTGTTTGACCACACAAACACAGTTTCAACCAATGTTTAATTATTATATACATACTTCACCTTAGTGTTAAAAGGTGCTAAGAGTATATGAACAAAGAAGGCACAAAACCCTTTTGGGCCAGTTATTATAGCCGAAAATAAGAGTCAAGGTCAAACAAATTTCAACAGAAAGTATTTTAGGATTTTTAGAATCACTGACATGTAATGAGTTTCAGAAAAAAACTCCTCAAGATAAAGATGTTAGGAAATGCTAAATTTTGGGGTAAAATTTGCTTTTTTAAGAGAAAATCTCCGGAAACTGGAATAATTTTATAAAAAATCATTTGAGCAAATAAGAATCATTTAATAGTGCGGAAATGCTCTTCCAAATGCATCTCTACGTAAATCAAGGTTTTATAGATGGACATGAGGTTAATAATATGAGATTTTGGGGCAAAACTTGGAAAAAATGAATAAAATCGTTGATTTATGTAATACATTTGGTGTTACTAGGCTATAAATAAAAAATACTAAATGAGCTATAAACAATTAGTTTCTTACTGTTTTGCACAGAGAAAGGTACAGGGATGTTCCAGAAAAAAGTCCTTTTGAGTACGACGATCTAAAATACTTTATTTTTGGGTCTAAAAATGCGTTTTTTATAAAAAAATCGCTGAAAACAGGAATCATTTTGTAATAAGATGTTTGAACATAAACTAATCTAATGGAAGTGATAAAATGGTGCACAAATATACATACAAATGTTTCATTGTATCGTATGTGAAAGTTTACATTGTGAGATCTTGGAGCAAAATGTTGAAAAAAAATGAACAAAATCGTTGATTTCTGTAATGCATTCGTAGTACAGTGGCCCGTTTTATGGAATAACTTACGACGATTTTGCTCTTAAGTCAAATTATTAAATTTATTGGTATAAAAAGTTTATAAACATGTTTTTTAACTATCTAATACATATATTGTTCATTCAATATTTACACCCTTGATTATTTGCTTCAAATGCTTTTAAGAAGAGTGATGGAAGGTATTTTAATTTGACTTAAAAATACAGCATATTATATTCATTTTAAATTGAGGAAACCTTCATCCAAACCCATCCGCATGTGAAACACGGAATCAGAGATCGATAAGACGCTAATTAAATTAAAACAGTTGTCATTCATCAAGTGAAAAAATGCTGTATAAAACGTACATTACATATGTTTGATAATATCATAACTTCAGAAGTGAATAAGATGCTCAAATTGAGAGGTCAGGGTCAAAACGTGGAACAGAAATGGAGAAAAAACACCAATGTTTTTGTGATACAACCAAGTTACTGGGCTTTAATCATGAAGTATGTATGAACTAAACAGTATGACCGTTAGCCACACGTGTACAATGTAAGCTGCATTGCATGTTTGTTACTACAATAAAGATGAAGGTTATATCAGCGATTCCATGTAAATAAAACATATATAGATCTATCGGCCAAATGACATTGTAAAAGTGATGATAATTTTAGGTTTGACTTTTAATGGCTTTTGGAGGGAATCTACTGTGGTCTAGGGCGAAATATGAAATATGATTCTATGGAATTTATCGAGCTGTTGCGAATGCTAAGAGATCATTTCTAACGGTTTTCCACAAAGCAATGAGCAACGATGTGTCAGTATCCAAGAGTATGATGAATGGAAATGTTTTTTTTTGCGAAACAATGCAATTTTCATCAACATTCGCTGAAAACCAGAATCGTTTTTAAAATCGTTTTAGCTTAAACAAAAAATACAATGTCACAAAATGTTTCACTATTCAATGTACATAATTATATCAAAGTTTTTCATTGTATTTGAAATTAAGAAGAATGCTCAAACCGTGATTTTTTAATACTTGGTTATAAACAAAGAAAGTGTAGAAAGATCATTTTCTTGTATCAGTTTGGCGCATTATAAGTGTTGCGCATGTGCACTACTGTGTCAGAAATAAGTCCACACACATACGAGGCTTTATGATTTGGGTGAAAAGAAGGGAGCAAAATATACATGAACCGATTTTCAAAATCATCTGAGCAGTATTAACAATATTTTGGAAGCTATGAAATTTTGCCTTATATATGTACTCGCCCAGTTTCATTATTTACGGAT
Source organism: Cyrtodaria siliqua (assembly GCA_037043455.1). Taxonomy (NCBI): domain Eukaryota; kingdom Metazoa; phylum Mollusca; class Bivalvia; order Adapedonta; family Hiatellidae; genus Cyrtodaria; species Cyrtodaria siliqua. Next base: position 2,283 of record JAWPHD010018406.1, on the reverse strand, counting down.
TGAATTAGATACTCACATTGCGGACATGTTGAAAACAAGTATACTCACACATTGATAATTGTTAGGGTTAGTAGACTAGTGTTTGTTTTTTTGTAATGGATAAAAGGATACATGTTGGAATAATTAAATGTCCTAACCCCTGTGATGCTATGAACTGTTTTGTTATGCGTAAAATATAACATTTTCAATTGAGTAGAACAGTAATTGAGTGTATCAATAATTTGCACGTCACAGATGCTATTTGTATTCGTAACCCTGAATGAAATGGGGTTAACACTCATATTAGGTTATATTGGGAATGCAATTTCAGATGGAGATGCCATGAAGGGTGAAGGTTCCCATCCGACATGCCTCCGCAAAGGAGCGAACCCATGCGGTGCAGAGTATTTGAGATGTAGGATGAAGTTTCCCATCATGCATGCCTGCCTCGGGAGCAAACCAATTGCGGCAGAGTCCTGTGACTCCAAAGCAATGGCCATATCCACTGGGTTAACGAGGCCTCTTGTTTGTAACCAAGCTTGTATACACATGTAAATACATGTATACATGTATACATGTATATAGGGTTTTAAAGAGTGTGAGACGTTTAGTATAAAACACAACGATTTAAGAACTATATATATATAAAAATACTTTTGGAAAAATAATAATAGTGAATGATATGCATGTTTTACAAGTGTAATAATATTAGTGCTACAGCTGAAACCACCAGTTGTGCAAAGTTTGTACCAAACATTTTCGTACAAGGGGTGTCTGATAGTTAGCTAAATCTATGGTTTATTCCACTAGTAACACACTAGTCTTCCATCACAATCATCATCTTTTAAATAACATAAATACCATGCTGTTTTCAACAAATAATTGCTTCTCGGAAGTGTTAGCAAGGCATGTTAATGAAAGGTTATATACATTATGAACAACCAAAACAATGTAATCAGAGTGTACATTTATAGCATCGAATGTGTAACAGGTTTTTGTAGAAAGCATGGAATCTCAAGTATGCAGTGCCAAAATGTAAGCTCTATGCATTTTATAGAAATTGAGATTCATTTAAATTATTTTTTTTGTTATTTGATCACTCATTTCTTACATAAACGAGAATAATATTAGGTGATGTGAACAAAAGCTCCTACAACTTCGACATGAGTATTGAGCAAAATTTCAAAATTGAATTTCATACAGTTACTTTGAACGTGTTTTTAAAACTTTTCATACAGTTTCCGGTAATATTTTTCATTAATATGTAATTATCACACCTAAAGATAAAACATATTGCACCATTTTAATATAAGTACCATATATATGCTATTTAAATGATTTAAATAAATATTGATAAAGGTGATCCTTTGGGAGCAACAAACACAATAAAGAGAATAAAGCAGCAGACTCGGTTTAATTGAGTCTGTTAATGAGAAGTAATGAAAGAAGCAACACCTCTCACGCCCCTAGCACCGGCTTAACCCTGTTGTAATTGCTTGAACAATATTTCCACCACATATTCAATGAAGTGTATACAATATGTGTATCAAAAGGTTATAAATACATATGTATGTAATTACATCATACTTTCCTTCATTATATAACATATAAAATTTCGAAATGATGTAAACATGATCCATGGTCGTAACCATTATAACTAGACATTTATTCAACGGACCTTTTGTTTCTACAGACCTCAAAATTGAGCATCTAACTAAATTTCTGATATTATAAAACATTTGGATATATGCATATATAGGATAATATCACTTCAAGTAGATTATGTATATTCAAAATACATCTTAACAATGATTCCTGTTTACAACATTTGTTTATGAAAAAACATTTTGCCACCCGAACATAATGCATTTTTCAACAGAATACGCCTGATGACTTCTTTGGGGGGCATATCCTTGCATCCTGCTCTATGGAAAACCATTATAGATTATCATTTTATAATTCATTTCCTTACTTCTTTAGCTTAAAGGCATGTACTACAACTGTATTACAGAAATCAACGATTTTATTAATTTTTTCAACATTTTGCTCCCAAAATCTCACAATGTGAACTTTCACATTAACTTACGATACAATGAAACAGCTGTATTTATAATGGTGAACCATTTTATCACTTCCATTAGACAAGTTTATGTTCAAACATCTTATTACAAAATGATTCCTGTTTTCAGCGATTTTTTATGAAAAACACATTTTTAGACCCAAAAATAAAGTAATTTATATCGTCGTATGCTAAAGGACTTTTTTCTGGGACATCTCTGTAACTTTCTCTGTGCAAAACAGTAA